>LD347856.1:57493-68370 GCA_001465055.1 Ptychodera flava | reverse complement strand
ACACAAACACCTTCGGGAGTGTATGGAGCGATAAAATCCAGAATAAGAGCTTAGATTTTTTCAAATGACCTTCCTTACAAACTCACAAGGTGTAAATGCTCAGATATCGCCTTCTGACTTGCTATAATTTTGAAATTACCCCTCAAACGGGTTGGACAGAAATTACAGGTGGATCGCAATATTTTTGCGCAAGTGTCTGTGTGCTTATTTAATGCCTGGTATATGACCGACAATGTCCTTTGTAGGTATGTTGGCCACCATATTGGATTTATGCAAATGAACAAATCACCTATGCCAATCATTTCATCTTGAAAATCTTTTGTCCATGCCTAAAAATACACTTTTAACTTTAAAATCACTGAAATAGCTTGTTTAATACGTGGTATATGACCGAAAATGTCTTTTGTAGGAATGTTGGCTGCCATATTGGAATTATGCAAATTAATGAAGTGCCTATATGAAACATTATGCCTCCAAAATGATTCCCTGAGCCAAATTACTAGTGTCAGACTTTGAAATCACTGAAATAGCTTGTTTAATATGTGATATATGGCCAATTATGTTATTTTGTCAGATGGCTGGCAGCCATATTTGATTTATGCAAATTAGACATATTTCCCCAAGGTGGATTCGAGTAAATTTTAATATCTTGTTTTGGGTACCTCATTAAAATGCATTCTGAAGAATAAAATTCTGTTGCAATATGTGGTGGGTCTAACCCTATTTTGACTGGACTAGAGTCATCATATACACTGAGATATCGGGGAATTCTCTTTATTATATTTGATTTGTTAAAGTAGGGCCTTCACTGTATTCGCCATCCATACAAAATTTCATTCTTTCAATTCCTTTTCATTCCTTTTCGTTTTTGCTCTCGTTTGCGATCGCGTCACCATCAACGCAACAGTTTGCTGAAGTTTATCTCTTTTAATTTATTCTGTTTTGATTTGCACACAGGCCAGTTAACAAGAATGTTTAAGTCAAGTTGGTGAGATATTATGAATCTAAAATTGTCTGAGAAAAGGACCTCATCGTATCAATCTTCATCCAGCCAGCGGAACTGTGATACTCCACTAAACAAAAGAGTTGGTTAAAAATCAAGAGTCGATCTAAGAGGTCATGTGTAGATAAAGAGAACTTGCAGTGTGACCAAATTCATGGCATTCACGAAATCAACCGTCAGTGAAACAAGGAAGACAAGACAAGCGAAACGGACTACCGCATTTCATGAAATAGAGACGAATAGATTGAAGTATTTCACATGATGAAATTTGTGGCTGGCACAATGCATTTTTTGCAAGTATGAGCCATGCCGAAATTAAAAANNNNCCCCCAAATTGGGCATTTCAAAAACATGGTGACCTCTATCACCAAAGTAAAAAAACAGGGTGCCCCCAAGGCCGAAGAAACCGACCAGTCCCTAATAGCGGCACATCCTCTAATTCATACCTAATTCTAGGCTAGCAATAGAGCTAGTGGTCTGATTTCATGGATAGTTGTGTATATGGGAGCATACAAACTTGTGAACTTCCTTACCTGCAATCTTTATAGCTTCCAACCTTTCACAAGGTTATATAGTTTGGGACAAAAGAGAAATGCCCTTATTTTAATAGGTCAAAGTGGGCAACTTGATCATTTACATGTTGACTTTCTTCTTCTTGCTCAGCATGAATGTCACTTAGGCTGCATTCACAAACACTTCTGGAGGGGGGGGGATCTTAAAAATGTGAAAAATTTTGAGTGTCCCTACCACACCCCAAAAGCTTTCAAACTTCTTTCTCCCCCCCTAAAGTTTTGAAGTCCCCACCAAACCTACCGACATTGTATTCCCAACAGATATGAAAATTGTTCAAATTCCAGGGTATCTCATAGGTTGACACTGCAAAGTTTTGCTAGAAGCCTGTTCACACTAAATGTGGTGCAATAACAGTATATTGAGTGAGCATTATTACTGTGATACAGCTACTCTGTTGAGTAAAGGGACGGGACAGAAATTACAGAGGGGTAGGGCCAGGTTATTTTTGGTTGGGTCGCTATTTTTTGTGTGAGATTTTTCAAAGGTCATGAAATTCAAATTCATGCATGCCTCTGGGGTAGGATCATCTCTTTTGCACAACTATAATAAGTTCAGGCAAGATGTAATTAACTCAGTGCTTCACATGAAAAATACAAAATCATAGTACTTTGGAATCCATTAGGCAAACTATTAGTAATTTTCCCCCACACAACCAGCTATTTCTGTACTTTTTTACAATAGAAAACAAGCTAAATCTTTGCTTTTATAAATGTGTGACAACTGATATGAATGTACGTGATGAGAATAGGATGTTTGAAAGAGCCGGTATGAAAAACAAATATGATATTGGAATCTCACCAAAGTGAGTATCTGTAGAGGTTAAAAAGTGTTCTATGAAACTTTGAGTTCAAAGATCAAATGAGAAATAATATGTCAATTAAGATATACTTGATACGGACTGTGATATACAGGGGTGGGGTCAGTCTTTTGGGCAGGAAAATTAGGGAGGGTAACTGTGATATACAGGGGTGGGGTCAGTCTTTTGGGCAGGAAAATTAGGGAGGGTAACTCTTTTTATTGCAAACACTTCTAAGCAGTTACTATTTTTCGCAAAGCATCATTTTGAAAAACATCGTAATTTCCGTCTAGTCCCTATATTATAGGGTTATTCACAAAATATGGCCCTGTATGGACGAGGGCTCAGTGAGTGACGTATTGGACGAGCCGAATGCGAGTCCAATACGTCACTCACTGAGCCCGAGTCCATACAGGGCCGTATTTTGTGTATAACCCTATTATTATACACCTCCTTCCATTAATCGTCCGTATTAACTAATTCTATGGTAAATTTTGAGGGATGCAGCACGCGCGATATGAGTGGAACGCGCGCGATCTACTGCTCCGTAGTACAAGTCCCTTGCGTTGGCACGAAGCCAATTAATTTTCAGTGCAGTACCAGCAAACTTCGCTGAATGTTTTCAATTTAATTAGTTTTTTAAAATAAAAATCAATTGCATTTAGACTCACTTTTGTGTTTAGCGTGTTTTAAACCTTATACTACGAATACATTTTGGTGGAAGTTTTTATTATGTCTATAACTCATCGTAAAATAGTTTGTTTACATCCGATAATTGCTAGGTCAAAGGTCAAACAGGCGCGTCGCGCGTCTCCCGTATTCGGGACTCAGCGTACTATACAAAATACGGAAAGTTATTGGACGGTCAAACTCCCATAGGTTACGGCAGTAGGTGTATAATAATGATATGAAATGTCACGGTCCTGTGTGGAGGGACAGTGGTCATACATTTTTCCAGCAGAAGTCAATTTAAGAAGGATTTGGACACATGAATTATTATCCCCTAATTGTTATTTAAAGGTTATTTGAGTTGAAACTTTCGGTTATTTAAAACGCTATGTAGTATTATAATAGCATGTCTTCTGAGTAGAGTCCTCTAGAAATGGAAATATTCATTGGTTAAGAAGAACATTTGACATAAACCAGACCAATGCATGTCCCGTACTTAACTGAGTTACTCCTGTCCATGTTAAGGGAGCCGTCATTATTTAGGGCAGGGGCGGAATTCATCGGAAACTGAAATTTCGAGCAACCCCCCAAACTCTGATGAAGTTGAGTAACCCCTCCTCTCTAACACAGAAATTTTGACTGACACCCCCAATAGAGAAGTTAAATGGGATTTGTAAAATTTACAAAAATATAGCAACAGTAAAGACCTTTCATATCCTGATGTACCATGCTTGTTTGAAAGTACACAGGGAGAATGTGTAGGAGGCCAAGGGGAGTGTCAGAGGATGTTGTAACCCCCTTCTCATGTGGAAAAATTTGAGAAACAAATGTGTTCGATGGTGCACTCTGGTGCAATATGAGGTTTTTTCAAGTAAAACTGATAGAATACCCAAAGGGGAGAGTGCAAGAGGGGGTGCCCCTCTCGCATTGAACATTTTGAGAAATTGATGTACGAGATTGTGCAATCTGAAAGGTGTTAAAATTCATTTTGCACCAAAAATTGAGTAACTCGCCTTCTTTCTCTCCACATTTTGAGCAATCCCCCCTGTAACTTTCAATTTTTTGAGTGACCCCCCCCCAGTCCAAAAATAATGACAGCTCCCTCAGCCCCTACCACAAGTTTTTGAAAATAATTTACATTTCATTTACCCTAGTGCTGTAGAGCAAGGACTTCAGATTTAAAATTAATGATTGCATGACCAGAGTACCCATCCCCTTATTTTGGCAAAGACACAGGGAAACGGTGGCTATTTTGCCATATCCCTACCTAGTATAGATCTCATTTCACAGGAGTGAATGACAATATGACATGCAGAATGAAATCAACTCTCGGTAGAGTATGATATTGTCTATGAGAAGATTTGGACTCGAAGGTTATCATTTCCAAAATTGTTATTCAAAGGCTGTTTGACCTAAAGCTTTCAGATGTTATTAACGACACTATGCGCTGGTCTAAATAGTTTGTATGTGTTCTGTCAAAGTCCCCCAAAAATACAATGTGTATACAGCCACATGAACATTTGACACTGACCCAGACCTAATGTATTGTCAATGGGGAGATGTTACAATAAGTTATCATCTCCGTAATTGTTATGGAAAGGTTAAGTTCAAACTTTACGTCATTATAGAGAACAGTTTTGAACAATAACAGTGCACAAAAGAGGGGTTGGATACCAGGAAATCATGACAACCTAAATTTTGCCTCAAGTTAGTTGCTTAGACGTCAATAAATTGTTTAATATACCCTAAAACTTGCACTGAAAGACGTGCCCGAAAATAGAAAAGGCAGGAAATGAAAGTGGCAGAAGGCATTTTGAATATTGATATTCAATAAATTTTCATGTCCCCTCTTTGCCATGTCAATTCTTTTCAGATCCCCCCTGGCATTTTGTAAATTTTTTCAAGTCCCTCCCCAGTCCAGAAATGTTTGTGAACACAGACTTACCTTTTGGATCAGCAAATGTATATGATTTTCAAAAATGTGAGGTCAATGGACAATTATGATGGGAAATGTCTTTACAGGGAAACATATCAGAGACAACACACCCCCTTTTTGGCAATTAACTTTTTATTACCCTTCAATTCTCCAGTGCAACAAGCGACTCACGCGAACATTCAAATAGGCCAATAAACACAACCACAAACGTATCATGAAATTTTGACCATTATACCCAGTTGTTGACAAGCCAAAGTTGTGTGATGAATCTTTGAATAACACCAGTTTCTATCGTCCTCAATCCAACAATTCTACGAAACCAGAGATTCTGAAAGAAATGAATAAAACAAAATTTGTCAATAACACTGTACTCCAATTTGATGTATCTCATAAGTAAATATTTAATGTATGGATGTGCAAAAGGGGAAGCAACAAAAGTGCTCAACATGTGAATTGCACCATGGTCCTGGATGATGGAGATTTTTGACTCCATCATTGCACAATGGTATAGTTTATAAAGTGTTCATTTTTCCTCTGGAACCCTCTTTACATCAGAATTGCAAGTGGGGCTGGGTGGCTCATAATGCATTGATGAGTATAGTTGAGTTGAACTGGGAATGTCACTGTAAGCACAGAGGATAGTACAAGTATGGGAGAAGGATGTGCTGTCACATAGGCTTTCAGAAAGATGTCAATCAGACGGGATATAAGAATATCTTTCAAGGGAACATATATATATGGCCATGTGGGAGCTAAACAAATGCCTCAAAAATACAAACATGAGAATTTCACCCAATAGAAAGACATTTGATTTAGGTTACCTAAAGGACTGTGCATACCAACCTTCCACCAATTCCACATCCTCCTTTGATTGACTTGCGTAGGATGAAATCCTTACACAATCACGAATGGAAAACGCATGCATTATGAGTCACATCCCTTTTATGACAGAGCTGTCACAGTACCAGCAATCATTGAGCTCAGCTCTGTTCATCAAAAATTGATAATTAATTGTTCCTTGTGTTTCAATAAAATTGTATTACTTCACATATTTCTCAATCATGGGCCATCACACCCTCCAGAACAGAACTAACAGAATTAAACTCTTCTTTTAATTATCTTTTTTAAGTTGCTTATTAAATAAAGCCGAACTTTAACCGGTCAGTGGGTTTCGTCTGACAGCTGAGTTGATACTTACACAAAACAAAAATTACTCCCCCCCCCCCAAAAAAAAAAACCCAAACACATGCAAACGTCAACCAAAAAATACACATCTAATTTAGAATACCTAAAGGAACCTGACTACCAAATTTCAACCAAATCTGATCTACAGTTAATTCCATTGGCACATATATGGCCATATGGGAGCTAAAAAGAGCGTCAAGGACACTGTGCTCACCTTCGGTTTGAGTGAATACCAAAAGGTCAGATAGGTATACCAAATATCAAAACTATCAGGTCAGTAGTGTTTGAGAACAAATTTTTGGCCAAAAATGACAAAATCGCCCCTTAAACTGCAAAACTGCATGCAGATTTGCTCACATTTTCAATACACCACATTTTGATAAACATTACGAACCTGTATATCATTATATCAAAGCTATCAGATGAGTAGTGTTTAGAATTAAAAGATTTGACCAAAAATTGGGAAAATTGCCCCAAAATTATATACATGACAATTTAACTACAATTTGTACAAACATAACTGAAATCATCTCAAGGAACATGGATACCAACCGACAAGTCCTTTTAGAGAAGATTTTTGGATAGCAAATTTCAACCCTATCCGACCTACATTTACAGAGTAAATTTGCAATTTGCAGGATTTTACATTTTGTTCCTCATTTGCATAATTTTGACACTGACATGTTCATTTGAACAAATTCACATCTGCGCCCCTGGGTGCAACTGTACAACGAAAACACACACATACAGACAGGCGACTCTTTGAACCAATAAGAATATCTTTGAAGGGCACATATATGGCCATGTGGGAGCTAAACAAATGCACCAAAAATACAAACATGAGAATTTCACCCAATGGAAAGACATTTGATTTTGGTTACCTAAAGGACTGTGCATACCAACGTTTCTCCAATTCCACACCCTCCTTTGATTGACTTGCGTAGGATGAAATCCTTACACAATCACAAATGGAAAATGCATGCATGATGAGTCACATCCCTTTTATGACAGAGCTGTCACACTACCAGCAATCATTGAGCTCAGCTCTGTTCATCAAAAGTTGATAATTAATTGTTTGTTGTGTTTCAATAAACTTGTATTACTTCACATATTTCTCAATCATTACATCCTAAAGAACAGAACTACCAGAATCAAACTCTTTTAATTATCTCTTTAAGTTGCTTATTCAATAAAGCCGAACTTCAACCAGTTAGTGGGTTTCGTCTGACAGCTGAGTTGATACTTACATACAACAAAATGAAATGGCCCGTCACCTGCTTGGACTCCAACATCAGTCAGATCATTACCATCACACAACCTTCTGATCCTGCAGAGTAATAAAATTTTGCAGTCTGCAAGAAGACATTAGCATAGAGTCTTTGATCATTGCACAGTGTTCATTTAATCTGGGAATACATTTCCACCTATGACTGAAGCAATTAACATTACCTTTTGTCTCAGAACATTTTTTGTAAGATATGATTTCAGTTTGACATTGTTAATGAAGGATATGAAGTGAAAACAAGGCCTGTTTTTCCTTAGCTTCTCATGTAAACACAAATTATGTTTCATTTGGTTTGATGTTTTACATGCTGTTCTCTGATGAATTGTGAATTCATAAACGGTCTTGAAAATGTAGGAAACTGAATAGGAATTGACATGCATGGTGAAATCTAGCTTTGCATTTTTATTAGTAAAGCAGATGAAAATTACTAAAAACAATAACATCAAATACTTACAAAGTTATAACCCTATTAGATTCAACAGATTTGGTACTTTGATCTGTTCATCCTTACGTTCTTTTAAAGCTCCATAAAGCTGTATCTTTTAGCGATTTTTTTTTAACTTTTGTTACGTGGTTTCCCTGCACTTTCTACATGGGCCCTGAATTGTAATTTAATACCAAGTATATCAACACAACCTATATGACTATAATCTCCATTGTTATTGTTGAAAATTGTATTCAAGTCCAGACTAGAATTCATTTGTAAACAATAAACGATGATCACTACGCACAAACAGGCTGTTTTGACAAAACGAATACTCGAAATTTCAGCATGACAAATGGATTAGGGTCAGACACAGTAGTTGATATACAGAAGCAGAATACTGAAAAACTTGCCACAAGTTACAGCTTATGTTCCTTTAAAAGGACTACACTCACCTTAAGTAAAAATACCCAGTTTGAGCCAAACCATGGTTGTTAAAAGGTTTCCAAGTAAATGGTTCTCCTCTAAATTGAAGAGAATATGTGAGTTCTGTAGACTCAGACACCAGCACATGATGGTGGTACAAATAAACCAGTGTGTTCAAACGTGTATGGAAATACACCTACTTGTACCCATAAATTATTTAATAATCATGTATAGAGAACGGACAGACTAAAAGGCATACAGACTAATGGAGAAAAGACACGTATGCTTTTGAAACATGCCTTGAAATAACACAAGAGAACAATCATGCTTCGTTATATTTTATTATACAGCATGTACCGGTATGAGATTTACAAGTTATTTACACAAACTTAGCACAATGTAAAAACCTCAATTTACATTTGAAAAACAATTTTATTTTGGGTTGAGAATAATACGCCAAGAAAATCTTTCTGATGAATTCCATAATAAAGTAACACTATGAAGATTGAATGTCATCATTATGTTCAAGTAGGGATGAACCATTAGTACCTGGGAGGGGTGCTCTAAATTGGGAAAATGTCTGCAATTTACTGCTGTACTGTCTTTTGAAATGAAAATATTCTATCATATGAAATTCAACCTCCCCCTAAAAGAATTGGAAAAATGGAATGTAACAGATATATCCCTCAAAATCCAGATAAGAAATTTTTTAAAGATTTGAATCCCAAAGAAATAAATGTTGGAATCCTGACCACCCCTCCATTTAAGCTGTAACAGAGCATCCCTTGGAATACTTGACTTTTGGGAAAGAATTATGTCATTCACACTGTATTTTATAATTATTTCCTTGAAGAATTTTTTTTTGCCTACAGACACTATTGCTTGCCTCCTTCGGTCATATTGGCAATGATGAAAAAGCACATACCAGTAAAAAGGTAAACTCAAAAGAAAACAAAAAAACCCTTCTAGTCAGTTTCATTATCTGAAATAGTTTAATGTTTAATAATTCACTAATTATCCTTTCGATTTGCAATGAAATGTAAGTATGTAATCATATACAGAAAATCATATATAAAAAACTGCATCATTGACATTGAAGCTACAATGGTGTATTTGGAAAGAGTGAAATGATAAGTTCGTAGGTTGTGGGTGTTAGTCTTGTGTTGGAACAAAATTATGGAGGGTGGTAATGTATCAGCATAATAAAGCATAACTTTTATTGAACAAACAGACAATTCAAAAGTCCATGGCAAAATACAAATGCAGGTATTGTATCTTAAAACTAACATGAAGGTAAAACTTTGAATCTGTGAAAAACCAAGCACGAAATTGATGTGTGGCTTGTTGTATAAGTATATTTACACTCATACTGTTCTGGGCCAGGGAGTTTGTGTAATCCAACTCTCTACACTGGAAACAACATGCATTGACCTGTAAAAGAAGACAGCTCTGTCAATATGGAACATCCATTCTTTATCACAAATCAAGTACATGTATGTCCGTTGAAATCTTAAATGGCACGAAAGTGAAGCACAACAATATTTTCCTTTATTTCCATGCTCCCCTATATCATTAAAACAATGAAGTCAACCTTCTTCCATTTTGTAACTGTTTGTTATATATCACTTGTACATCTCACCATCATCAAACAATACATTTGTTGACCTTGAGACTCAGGTTGATCTAATGTATCTGGATATAGTGTATAAAAATTGATAAAATTAGAACATACCTTGTATAGTAAGACATGATAGTAGACTAGTCGTGTGTACCAGTAATGCACCAAACTTTGGAGAAAAAACTTCAGCGAGACTGACTTTATTGATTGTGATTGCGTGACAGCCAATCCGAGGCTGTTCTAGCTGTGACACCCGGTAATAACTTTGAACACTTGGTGGCATAACGGTCTGAACTATCTGGTTCACAAAAAAGAAAAAGCCAGCAAGCATGTAATGTACCGGTAGAGCACAAGCACAGAAATCTAGACAGCTGTTCTTTGCAGCAAGAGCAAAAATATTTTACTATTCCATGTAAATGGCCAATTTGTTGGTTGATAATCCACAACAACGCAAGCTACAATAAATTGCAGACATGGTATTCACAATACCGTAAGTGGCAATAGACAGTATTCTCTTGGAACTTAGGACTGGAACCTTTCCTTGATAAAAATAAAATGTGAATGTGTCACAAGGAATCTATACATCCAGTATGAAAGTTGTCAGATGCTCTTTTGTAGAAAGAAATGAAATTACCACAATATCACAAAATGACTCTAAAATCTAAATATCCAGCCAATCAGAATAATTAAGTCATTTCATCACTGACAGGGAAGCTAAAGAGACCATATAGCAAGGAGGAGTAGGCTGAACAGAGGAAAGCCTACATGTATATCGGGATAAAAACTGACATTATGTGCTGGTACCACACAAGGGACACCAAAATAAATATGAAATCTGTAGGGAAGCTTCCAAGGGAAAACAACTACTGAAAATGGAATTGTCGATCAGACCAGAGGGCAAGTCATCATCCTGGAGGAAACAGGTTTTTAGCCAAAAATAAGAGAGGCAACCATACCTGAAA
>LD347856.1:198-14621 GCA_001465055.1 Ptychodera flava | reverse complement strand
ACACGAATGGCCGATAGCCACGTCAC
Organism: Ptychodera flava; assembly: GCA_001465055.1. Lineage (NCBI taxonomy): Eukaryota > Metazoa > Hemichordata > Enteropneusta > Ptychoderidae > Ptychodera > Ptychodera flava. Next base: position 14,595 of record LD347856.1, on the reverse strand, counting down.
AATACATGTCCGCATTTTGGAAAGGTCATCATGACCAGAAAGAACCTTGTAGGCCTAACACAATAACCCATTCATCACAAAGGTCACTCGACCGGGTCAAAGATATCAAATCAGCTGACTCTTTTCGACAGCGTGAGGACGACCGGCCAACGGGCACACTTAATGCGATGGCCTGTCGACCGAAGCTGACGCCACGTCCGTACATATCGTCGTTGCAGTTAGTATGGCACATATTACGGGCAAGTGAGTATCTATAGGTTACTTATCAAGTTGATACATGGGCAGACTGGTTGGTAGGCCGGTTGGTAAGTCACATGAGTAAAAACATGCCCTTGACAATCTGACCGCACGTACAGCCTGTGTATAGCCCTGCGTACCTTGCTGTGTTCCCGGCGTTATCGGCCTCCCACCACAGCCCTGCTGACTTTCATAGGAAAAACCGGTGGACGCGGTCCCGATCGGGTTAGTGGTGGGAGCTAGGCCTTATATTACGCCGGAAACACATAGCCTGTGTATAGTCCAGCGTATTTGTGTTACCGGCGGTAATCGGCGTTAGGGACCCGTCATTATTTACGGCCTGTGGGTCGGAGGAATTACATTAGACACCCCCAACCATGATGAATTCGAGTAAACCCCGTCTCTAACACAGAAAGTTTGACTCACTCCAGCTTGAAAAAGTCAAGTTGTTTCGTGAATAAAGCCGTCAATAATATGTTACCCCAATATATTACAAATTTGTTCACCAAAATAACCAGTGTATCATCTTGCAGTACGAGATTCAGCAATCAAACCGATATTCTGTATGTCCCTAGGGCGAGACTTGTCGTAACGTCACAATCTCTTAGACACCATGGTGCCGTCACTTTCAATTCACTGTCAGAGAGTGTTCGGGCATCACCTTCGTTGAACACCTTCAAAACAAATTACATCAGGACATATTTGACGTCACGTAATGTTTAAATGTTTTCGTCTTTAAGCTTTTTAGATCATGCGTTGTTTGTACTGATCATTTTACCGCCCTTTGTTTGATGTTTTTAGTGTATGTTTTTGTGCCTTGTAATTTTATTTCTTGTGTACTTTGTATGTCATAGAGGGCCCTGGGGAAGATTAGCATTTATGCTAACCAGGTTTCCTGTTAAGGATGTTTACCCTCTTTAAATAAAGTTTAAATAAATTAAAAAATAAATATCAATACAAGTATTTTTATAATTTACGGATACAGCAATAGTAAAGACCTTTCAAATCCTTTACCCTTCCAAAGTATCATTAGTTGCCTCATGACGGTTGAAAAAGGTGAAATCAACAAAATAAAAGTCTAAGTCCCAACAAAATATCGATATAAAACCTTACCCATGTAGTATTGTTTAATTTTGATGGGCATAATTAAATGTCAAAATGTTCATTGAACTTAAGTCAATCAAACATATATTTCTATGATAATTAAGGATGGGGAATTCATAAAAGTTCAGTTTTGTTCTAGACCCTGTGCACTAATGTAAGGCTATTTACAAAATACCGGAATTTATGTCCGAGTACATTGTGTAGTGGAGGTTATTGATCGAGACCATAGTTACAGACGCAGGTGTATTATAATAACGGTATGACATGATCAGCTTAGAGAATTTTATAAATATAATATCAAACTTTTTTGTTTCTGCAATATTATATTTATCAAGTGATTGCCAAATAAAACGTGTCTCAAAGTGGACAGAGAAAATAAACAAGACGAAGAAAACAAAAATTTAATATAGAGATTCAATTTACATTTGGTTGAACGATATAAGAAATCTCTATCGCTCAGGTATTTTTGGACGATGACAAATTCTCTTGCAATAAAAGATGGGTTTGTTATCGAGGCGCTCCACTATACTTTGTAGAATTCGCTTTCTTTACATATTCTCCAAAGTAATCAGTTCCCTGTGGAATAGAGTGTAGATGTTTCTAATGCTTGATGAGGCAAGTATAAAAATTACTCATTTAGTGGTGATAGTCAATATACTCGGTATACATACATATACAATTGTACCATGTTTTTTATGAAATTGTACCATTTTTTAAACTATTATGTTTTTTATTCTCTAATATTTGTATCATTTCATAAATGCACCGAATGTCCCAGAACATTTTCCGAAAAATGAGTATTCCCCTTTCTTCCTCTCCAGATTTTGTGCAACCCGCTTTGGAGCTTTCAATTTTTGAGAGACCCCGCTCTCATTTCACCGACCCCCAGGCCGTAAATAATGACATCTCCCTTATGCTTCTGCGTGTACCAGAATTCCGTGGAGTCTAGGATCTATTTATACTAACATGTGGTTAGATAATAGACTATAATAGACTATTCATAGCGTGTACACGGAACATTCATGAATTAGTTAAAAGCTTAGCCCCGCAATGAAATCAGGTGGCATTCACAGCTATAATTAACTCACAACTGAGTACATATCTGTGAAAGACATTTAAGCATATTTACATACTTGGCCTGTGCTGCATACTGTGCAAACGGAATGGAATGCAGCATACACGTGAAGTTCAAAATCAAACAGAATCAAATGTATAATTTTTGTCAAGCTGAGAGATCAGGAACTGGGTAAACAGTGGCGAACATTGGCTCACAGTTTGTTATATATATCCAACATATGTAACCCTGACGTCATCATAACAGGATGCCAAAGGTCATATTTATTTTATCGTATTTCAGGTGCTCTTCTCGACCAGGCCCATGTACATGCTGATGGCATCTGTTTTTCACTGCTTGGCGAAATTTCATCGTCCGCTGACCGCAAGCGACACTGCAATTGATAATCGTGGAAGTATCTAACCATCAGTTGATAACCGGCGAGTAAAACCAACGATGGCTCTCAACAAGAATGTCCTGGCATTTGCCACATCTCAGTTCGCCTTCAACATGATGAACTCTGTTTTCACTTTCTATTACGTAAATATATTCCTTAATAGATACGAAATATCACAAAACTGGTTCAATGTTGTCCAAGTTATCTATATGATTTGGAACGCTTTGAATGACCCTTTATTTGCATATTTTCAGGACAATTCCGATCTGGCTATTTTTCAAAGCAGACGGTATTCCATTTTGTATGGAGCTCCCGTTATGGCCATATGTTTCCTGTTACCATGGTTTCCATGGGCAGACTACCAGCAAAACAGTATGTTGGTAGGAATTCATTTATTTGCATCACTGTTCCTGTATGATGCACTCTATACCCTGATCGGTTTGGCACAGTGTGCGCTTTATACAGAAATGTCTCACCGCCATGAAGATCGTCTGCAACTCACGAAATATGGCACCATTGCGTCACTGCTGGGATCCACGTCAGTTTTCTGGTGTGAATTATTCTCGAACAGTTTGACCAGTTACGGAAACTTCCAGATCACATGTATTATTGTTGCCTTCATCAGCTGGCTATCCTTAAGGTACACAGGATATAACGCAAGGAGCGAGTATGATACGGTGGAGAAAAATATGGCCGACCCTGAAAGCGTGCAGACGGCAGATGTACTGACCAATGAGAAGCCACAATCCCTTCTGAAGGGATACTGGGAAATAATTTGCCAGAGCAATGTTTTGATTTTAGTAACAGTAAACTTTTGTACTGAGTTTCACATGACCTACGAGAGAAACTTTCTGAAGATATTTGCAGACGAACTCATACCGAAGGACCACATTTCAGACCTAACGAGAAAATTACTCTATGGATCTGTCTTCGTTCTGCCTCAGGTCTGTAGAAACTTTATTTTTAAGAAATAATCTCGGCCCATACTGGACGAAAGCAAACTTTGCACGACATGATGTGGGAAGCGAAGCCGAGTACATTATGGGATGCAAATTCACTTTGAGTCCATTATGGGTCAGAAGGGGATACATAATTGCCATTATTTTATAGTTTTGGCAATGCCAGGGAATTTTGTAGATACAGAAAGTATGCTGGGCCATACTGCTCGATAACTGAGAACATTATCAGTAATAACCTTGGGTAATGCCGTCGCAAATTTCACTGGTATTGACAAACCCATAATATAATTCATATTATATTATATTATACCTTTGTTAATTTTGCGATGTCATCCCTCAAAATTATAACTGATACTATATCAAGTTATCCAATATTGTTGCCCAAGATATTTTCTCATCTACAAATTCACTGGCATTGGCAAAACTGTAAAATAATAAATAATATATCGATATCCCCTCGCGGCCCATAATGGATTCAAGTAAGCTTTGCTAACTCTATAATGTACGAGGCGAAGCCGAGTACATTGTGTCGTACAAAGTTCGCTTTCTTATCGCTTTGCCTAATTATAATAATAATAATAATAATTTATTTTTCTAAAGCGATTTCCATCAATAAAATATCAAACCGCTTTACAATAAAATACAAGATGAAAATACAATAATAATAAAAGTACCATAAAAATGCTCTGGTTACAATACAACAAGTACATTAAAATACTCCGTTAAAAATACAACCTCTACAATGGAACATGATACGAACATCAAAACGATGACTTAATCATTATAGTACTTTCTGAAGAGATATGTTTTCAGAGATGTTTTAAAAGAGGCAATAGATGGTGACAATCTAATTTCTTTTGGTAAGGCATTCCATAAAGTGGGAGCAGCATTAGAAAAAGAACGGTAACCAAAATGTTTCTGTTCCCAGTTCACCGGCTCCAAAATTGGTGTGAACGCTGAGCGTGTAAACCGCTTAGGAACGTGAACTGTGATAAGATCAGAAAGATAAGCAGGTGCTTGATCATGCAAAATTTTATACACAAAAAGAAGAATTTTGAAATTAATTCTAGCATGGATAGGCAACCAGTGAAGCTCACGTCTCACTGATGTGATGTGTTCATGCATTTTTGTGCGTGTAACTAGACGAGCAGCAGAATTTTGAAGTAACTGAAGTTTACAGAGGTATTTGTCTTCGATACCGAACAGCAAGCTGTTGCAGTAATCGAGACGTGATGTTACAAAAGCATGTACGAGTCTTTCAGTGTTTGAACGATCTAAAACATTTCTAATCCGACCAATTCTATGTAGAGCGAACGATGCACACTTACATAATTTCAAAATTTGAGTACTCATATCTGCACAGCAATTTAAATAAAACACCAAGATTACGAACAGATTTAGACGTAGTAACATCAGTGGTCCCTACTCGAAGAGATGACAGATCAACTGATTTCTTAAACTTTGAATAGAAGTGGATCACTTCTGTCTTAGCATCATTCAAAACCAACCGATTTTCAATCATCCATTGACGAATATCATCAATACAATGTTCAACTATGAATGCTGAGTCGACAGCACGTTCACATATCAGATACAACTGAGTATCATCTGCAAATAACATCAAATCCAGTGCATGTTTGATAATTATGTCTTCTAATGGTGCCGCGTACAGCGTGAAAAGTATTGGGCCCAGCCCACTTCCCTGAGGGACACCACAATCAAGATCACTTGGGGTTGACAATATACCATCAATACACACAGTCTGAGTTCTATCACATAGGTAGGACTGAAACCAAGCAAGTGCCTTGCCCTTAATGCCAAACCTGTGCTCTAAGCGATACAACAATACCTTGTGATTGATAGTGTCGAACGCAGCGGTCAAATCAAGTAGTGAAAGAATAACTTCTTTATGACTGTCAAGTGCACGTAAAATGTCATTTTGAACTCTCAGTAAGGTACTTTCTGTGCTATGATTATGTCTGTAGGCCGACTGGTATTTAGAATATAAAGAAAACTGACTAAAATACACATCAAGTTGGATTAAAACAACTCTCTCCAGAAATTTATGCTCAAATAACAGATTAGAAACAGGCCTATAATTAGATAAAACATTTGAGTCAAGACTGGGCTTTTTCAATAAAGGACGAATTAGAGCTTGCTTGTACATTTTAGGAACTGTACTCGAATGAAATGAGGCATTCACTATTTTGACTAAATCATGTATTACATTAGGAAGACACAGTTTCAACAGTTTAGTCGGAATAGGGTCTAGTGCACAAGACTTAGAATTCATGGCATCAATAATTTTAATAAGACTGGCTTTAGTAACAGGAGTGAACTCGTTAAAAGAATACGGTAGTGACTCATTAACCTTTTCTAAGGCCAAGGACTTTGGAAATTGGTCCCTGAGCTTAGAAATTTTGTTTGTAAAGAAGTCTGAAAAAGACTGAGCCAATTGAGTTTTATCATCATGAATTGGTAAAACTGAAGCAGAGGATTTCTTTTCACCTATTAAATCGTCAACGATGCTAAATAGTTTAGTCTGATCAGCTGTTTCAATACGATTCCTGTGATATGATGCAAGTGCTTCAGTACAGAGTCTATTATAGTTCGCACGTTTTGCCGTAAAGATCAATCTGTTTACTTCAAGCGGATTTTTCCTCCATTGCCTTTCAACTTGCCGAAGATCACATTTGGCTTCACGCAGGGTCGTGTCATACCAAGGGGTGTGTGGTTTGTCATGGACAATTATAACATCATTATTTACTTATTAGCACATTGTCTTGTGAGTGTGAGTTTGAATTTCGTTTCACCAATGCATTGTATCATGAACAAATTATTCAATTATTACAAAGTTTCTGAATTACACCGTAAGATCTCTCTTTTAACATTGTAAAAATTGCAATGCACGTCTCTAAATGTGTTCTAGTTGAAACAAGATCTTGTAAAATTTTCCGAGTTTGTGATATTTTGTAAGCCGATTGTACATTCTTCGATTTATTAATGCCACTTGGAACGACCATTTCGTCGAAGACGAAGGCTGAATCAGAGGAATCTCATTTTAATCTTACAATGCATGCATATCTATCGCTGTATCTCGGTTATTGTGACCTTTCATGACCTTTCATTTCAGATTGTCGTGCTCACATCGAGTAAATTTGTACAAAAATACGGCGCTTACCAGCTTTATCGGTTAGCCTTCTACACCAAAATACTTAGCTCCCTAGTGATTTACACAGCTGGACCAACACACACGTGGGTAATGGCTGCCTTTTTCTTGGTTGACACGTAAGTAACACTGCTTCCTCGTCTTCTCAGGAAGTCCGGGGTATCAAAAAGCATTCAATCAAGGTGCAAGGTTATTTCTTCCTTCAACTGTGTAGATATAACACGTCATACTGACAAATATTCATAGGTCATACTGCACATATAGAATTGCGTCTCGTGAAGGTTTGATTTCAACAAACAAACTCAGGATTTAGAGTATCTTGAAAGTGTAGTTGAACCCCAAGATGGCGTTTTTGTTTTGATATAGTTTTGTTTTTATAGTTAAATTCCTTTCAGAAAGTGTTTGCAACCAAACATCTCTCTTCATGGCATCAGTGTTACGATGAAATCAGCGAAAATTTTGCTGCTGTCCCATCATTTAAGCTCGATCGATTCTATGTTTGATTCCCATCATTTCCATTTTATTTTTTTCATTTCTTGTTCTACTCGTAAAACCATTTTTAATGCCCGATGCTATCGTGGATAAACGATTTTTATTCTTGATAGATGTATGGACAGTCGATCACGGAGAACGGTACATGAGTACTCTGTTCGACTTTTGTCGGGAAAAAAGTTTTTTCTTCTGCTACTTTATGTTTACAGTTGTTGAAAACAGTCTACAGTGTCACAACTAACCATCTTCGACTATCTTCCATTGTCATTGAATAGCTTCGCATAATGTAAGCAATGCATTGTCTTTGCATGGTTAGTATATAATACTTTGTATTTATCATACATCGAGGAGAAGAAAAATAGTTTATTCTTTAGCTTGTTTCCGGAACAAAACAATGTCGTAAGTATGTACAGCTACTGTCCTATTTCTTATAGGGCTCTTCCATTTGCAACATCCAGCTATTTCAGTATTCTAATGGCAGACTGCGTTGACTATGATATGAGAGTGCACAGGAGAAAGTAAGTCACTATCTATCAGATTCAATTTTGTTTGTATAATAGTTTATTGATTTATATTAATTACTGATAACTGTGTTCGCGGATTGTTAACAAGGGATGCGGCAGATCGACAAATTTTCTACAGGAGAAAAATAGCCCCACTGTTTGTGTTTTTCAGAAATTTCGGAATTGTTCGCCGTTGATTTCTTTCCATAATAGATTGTCACAGCCTGCTTGAGTTTCATGACGTTATTCTATTCATCCACCTCTTCTCATTTATAAGACAATAAATTTTTGTTTTCTGACTGTTGAGCATCAAAGAGAACTAGTGTCTTATTATCTTGTTATCCAATCTACATAATGTAATGTAATGCAATATAATATAATTGATTGGTTTTTTTTCGCTTAAACCCATCTACCTCGTCAACAGCAACTTTTTACTGTCTTTTCTGTAGGTCTCCATTGTCATCCATGTTCTTTGGAATGAATGCACTGTTCATAAAACCTGCACAGTCATTGGCCCCTGTCTTTGTGGTAGGCATTTTGAAAGCCAATGGATACGGCCAAATAACGGCGAACTCTGACCCCAGCGTCGCCTACCAATTACACGGCACGATGTTTCAAGTGCTGTGTATGCTGCCGTTTGTCTTAGGTGTTGTACAGTCACTGCTGTGGACCAAGTACACTCTACGAGATAGTCATTTGACAACACAAAAAAGTTGATGAATAAAAACCTATTTCTCGAACGAATATTTTTATAGTGATCTGTTATTTCCTTTTTAATACGTGTGAGATGATAGAATGTGGACATCAAAAATATCGCTGCAAAACATATCTTACCTCAAAAAATACTGATGCAAAGTTTAAGAAACCCTATACAAAGATCTTCTCGCGAAATTTCAACATAGAAATAACGTCTGGTCGATTCATGATCATCAACAGGAGAAAACTGTCAGCGTCACAATTTATGCTGCAGTGGTAAAATGCAGTATCAATACCATACATAATTCTATGCCACCTTTGGCCGTACAACGTTGTGTCAAGTTTTGCGGAAATTTAAACTTCCGTCCACTCATTTGAGCCCTTGAGGAAAGTAGAATGACCGATTACCACATTAACGTAAAAAAAAGACATCCCCCCATGTTTGAAGCTGGGCATGACAAGATTTTGAAGGAACTTTTTGGCCTATCACAATATCCAAGTAATCACAAAATCAATCTTCGTGTCAGGTCAGTTTCTCAGGCCTGGGAGGTAGGTCATTTTGCTTTGGTGCATTTAAAAAAGTCACTGCCCTTTAAGAGTGCTCATATAAGCGTTCTCCAAGGAGTAATGAGAGAACTCTGTATCATACAGAGTTTGCAGTATAGGGGCAAATTAGGCACTACATTATTAGGACATTGCCCTTCCACTGAACTATATGGTGCAGTGTATAAAAATTAGGATTTTATTTCTGCTGTACCATGAACCGCCTATACTTTTGACACATGCATATCATTCATGCAGGTACGATAATTGAAGTCGGAAATAGCCAAAAATAAAAGCTAAAAACCAATCTTTTCTAATATCCTCACTCTTGGATATTGATGCATTGCTGAAAATGCTCCCACTGGCATCAGTAGAGATACAAGGTATATAATGGGACGCAAAGTGGACGTAGTAAGAAATAAAGTTTTCGTGAATATGCATGCATTTTGTATTTAAGTGTTCAGTCAGAATGGGGTTTGCCCTCCAAAACAAGTGTGGAACATTTGGACTCTACATAAACCAGGACTGCGTTTTAGGATTGCAGGAATAGTTCATACAGATAAAGTGCCAGATGCACATGCAGCGACAAATTGATCCGAGATGGTCTATGTGGTGCTTTAATTGAAGAATGTACTCTTTAAAGAATGACAACAGTTACTTCAAGAAATACGTTCACATTGTTGTATAACGTTACATTTTTTGAAATGAATGGCCCAAATTAAGCTAGCGCTTTTTCGACCAAAAAAGTCTACACGATAGAAGAGGACGTGACAAATGCAGAAGCTTAGTAGCTGAACTGATGAAAAACGTCAGTAACACATCGTACACAAGGCGAAATTCTAAGGGGAGATACATTTGATTTCTGGGGAAATGGACATGGCGGCTAATGTTGATTTTCCCGCCACTGTGGCAGCAATTTTTTTTTCTATTTTGTGTCATTAACTTGGCATTAAGACATTTCTGGATCATTTTTCCCTTCTTTTACCTGCGGTCAATTTTTTTTCCAAAAATCCTCCACCCCAAGAAATCAAATGGTTCTCCCTTAGGGAGTCGTCTTTAATTACGGTCTTGGGGGTCGGAGGAATGTAAGGGGGGGGGGTCACTTAAAAAATTGAAAACTTAAAGGGGTTTGCTCAAAATGTGGAGTGGAAGAATGGGGTTACTCAATTTTTTCTGCGAAATGAATTAAAACACCTCTCAGATTGCACCATTCCATACACCAATTTCTCAAAATTTTCGATGCAAGAGGGGACACCCCCTCTCGCGCTCTCCCTCTTGGGGTATTCTTACCAGTTTTACTGGTAAAGAACAAATTCAAACCACATCTCAGATTGCACCAGATGGCACCATTGCATACATCAATTTCTCAAATTTTCCACAGGATGTAGAACAAAACTGAACTGCTGTGAATTTATCCTTTATTATCACAGAAACATATATTTTAATTGACTTCAGTTTATTAACCATTTTGACATTTAACCATGCCATATTCAGGCTTTTCAATAGAAGCTGGCTGCTGGAGAAATGACACAAGAAGGTCACAGATTATCCATTCCTGCATATTCTTTGGTCTTATATCTCTGGTAAACAAAGAACTGTTTTTACAAAATGCATTGTCAATTTTCGGTTGTTGAATATTGTGACTCAAACACTGATCATGCAAAAATGTGATAAAAATATCGGTGTTCAATGTAATTTTCAAACAATTTTACTGAGTGCAAAATAAATTGAAACACCCCTCAGATTGTAACTCTACATACGTCAATTTCTCAAAATTTTCCATACGAGAGGGAAACCCCTTCTCGTGTTCTCCCCCCCCCCCGGCGTGTTCTAACAGTTTACCTCTCAGATTGCACCAGTCTGCACCATTGCACACATCAATTTCTCAAAATTTTCCACGCAATATAGAGGACACCCCCTCTGACACTTCCCTCTCAGCTCTCGTGTGTTCTCCCCGGTACGTTCAAATTCTGCCCAGTTGGATATCCTAGTGAAATCCTGTCATGATACCCATCCTAGTTAAACAATGTACTGTATGGTTGGATACTAGTTACTAGTTACTAATTACTAGCTCTTATGTATGTATTTTGTTGTCACTTTGAATTTCATTTTGTTAGTTTTACCTTTTTCAACCGCCATGAGACATGCTATTATAATCTAGCAGGGTACATCAGGATTTGAAAGGTCTTTACTATTGCTGTGTTTATGTAAATTTAACAAATACATGTATCGGTATTAGCTTTTCTAAGTGGGAGGGGGTCAGTCAAAATTTCTGAGTTAGAGAAGGGTTACTCAAATTCATCATGGTTAGCAGGGGGGTGTACTCGAAGTTTCGGAGTTTCCGATGATATTCCTCCGCCCCTAGGGCCGTAAATAACACTTAATCTAAAATGTATAATTTAAATCACAGTCCCTCCACAAAAGTATGTACCCGAAGAGCACGCTGAAAACGTACTGAAACCGAATAGTGCAATTGATTGCATGTGTGAGGCATTTAATTCAATTGTAGGATGGTATGAAATGAAATCACTACTCTCTTACGATAAAAGACATACTGATTATGACTTCGTCATAGAGCATTTCAAAAAACCAGAGTGACCCCTACTTTCACTAATCTACACCCAGGTCCCGCTGAAGCAGGTGACCTTTTCTTCACTTATTCACACCGTGCTGCCTGAAAGCGCCCGCACTTGGCAAGACTGTGTGAATATCCGATATTGGGCATGTAACAACAAAATATAATATTGCAATGTCGGGCTATTTTAATCTGTTTCGACTTAGTTGCCTACCTTGCCAAGGGCACATAGTACACGCCAGACATCTTGAAAGGAACTATTTGAAACCTTCGGTGGTCAGGATGTAATAACGAGACTCATTCACACCTCGTACCTGTCTCCGGAGTTGCGTATGTCTAGCTCTTAATGGCTTGTTTGCAAAACAATTGCATCTAGTGATGAAATCTTCATAATTGTAAGACCAGCAAATCACATAACCAATGAAATGGGTAAACTTCTTCAACAAAACGATGATTATAGTCTAGCGAATTGATGCAGATGCTCGTAGCTATCATATTAATGAAGTTAAGGGAACTCCATAGAGCTATGCCTGCCATGGAGCATTGCTATCTTACGTGATCGGTAAAATCAAGAACATACCACAGCTGGCGCTTTATGGGTGATCGTATCAGCATGTCAAAGGTGATTCGTATCGTTTATCAGGCGAACTCAATGTCTAGCCATTGTTATTTACGTCTCTATTGCAGGATGTCCGCTGACCTCAAACGACCTCGCCATCGATAACCTTTTGCACTGTAGGATCTAACCATCAGTTGATAACCGGCGAGGAAAAAACCAACGATGGCTCTCAACAAGAATGTCGCAGTTCGCCTTCAACATGATGAACTCTGTTTTCACTTTCCACAACGTTAATATATTCCTTAATAGATATCGAAATATCACAAAACTGGTTCAATGTTGTCCAAGTTATCTATATGGTGTGGAACGCTTTGAACGACCCCTTGTTCGCATATTTTCAGGACAATTCCGATCTGGCTATTTTTCAACGCAGACGGTATTCCATTTTGTATGGAGCTCTCATTATGGCCATATGTTTCCTATTAGCATGATTTCCATGGGCAAACTAAATTGCGCTCTGAAGAACAATAAGTTTGACTTTTTCGTCCTTCCTTTTCGTTCTTTCTCAATTCAGTTTTACCAAATTCTTAAATCACACTGATATGTAGAAAATATATCTTAAAGGAATTAATTTTGCTGCCTTCAGAAAATTAATTTCGCTCCTTTTAGAAAAAAAAGTTGTATTCGATGTATTTCAATTTGCTGCTGAGAAAATCTTTTTTTTCCACAAAGAAATTAATTTTACTCTTGGAAAATAAAACTTTTCTTTAAAGAATTGAAGTTTTCTGCTGTAAAGACATGAGATTATGTCATCCATTAAAGTAATACAGTTCGCGCTCAGCAAAACTCTTAAACGTTTACCCCCAAAATAAAGTTTCCCGTACATGAGAATTAAACGTTTGCTGTGGAGAAATAAAATTTCTTACCTATGTTAAATATATTGTCAAGAAATATGAGTTTATGTTCTAGAGGAATAAATTTTCATAACGTGTTGGGGATTTGGTACTCTTGAATAATTTTTACTGTTTTTTTACAAAATAATAAAAAGTTTTGAGAAACAAATATTTTGTTTAAGTTAAAGTTAAGTTTATTTTTTAGGAGTTAAAGTATTTTAAAGTATTTTGTTCAAAGTGTTTTAAAACCTTTTACTCCAAAATAAGGTTTCCCGTACAAAACTAAAAGTTCGAGTGGAGAAATAAAATATTTTATGAATATTAAAGATATTGTCAAGAAAAATTATACTTTATATTTAAGTAATAAAGTTCCGTGGCCTTTAGGGGCGTACTTTTCAGTAAGTAGCGTACAGATGTAACTCCAACTGGTCGTACAATAAAGGAAAAGATAAGAGCATTGCTTTCTCATATTTTTATAATTCTCATATAGATGTATATGAGAAGGGTGTCCCTGTGACACGAATATGTTGAAATGATGTGGATTCTAATATTACAAAACAACCAATCGCAGTGTGGTCTTTATTTGGCAAATAAATATAACAATGCCATCGCTTTGTCAAGGTCATATCCATTATCCTACGACAGAGTACATCATAAAATGTAGATCATCAGGCATGAATCAAATCTCTTTACGGCGCAAACGTCTGCGATTTTTTGTCTACTGTACCGCGACTATCTTGAAAATGGAAAACACCGTGACCGACCAGCTGCAAGTATTGAAATCTGTAGTATACAATGACACATTAAACGTTTTAATATTTATTATATTACCATGCCCTGCCCGTTGCATTTTGATTGGTCGAGCTGAACAACGTGACTGACCAAAAATACACAGTAATGGTTTGTTTACATGCCCGTGAATATGAATAATAAGATTAACAACTCAAAGTATCGTAACTTTACAGCTGAAACGTAAATCATAATCAATCACAAAATAGAATGGAGCACTTGCAGGTCAAGTTGAGATACTTTTTTCTGAAAACATCCCCGGATTTGCCTTTTTTTACAGCGCGCGTGACAGTGCGTCGCGTATTGCTCAGTTTCTGGGGACCAGTTGTCGTTCGCTCCTGAAATTTTCGGAAATTTTGACGGTTTTCTTGGGTTCGCTGATAATATAATGGAAATAACAGACTCCGCTCTGACCATTAACGTTTAT
>LD347855.1:14109-24149 GCA_001465055.1 Ptychodera flava | reverse complement strand
TTTTTGGCAATTTTCAGAATTTTCTGACCAGGTCTGATTAAAAAGTATGTTCAAACTGATTTTACATGTATGTATGCCTATGCCCATGCATTAACATACCTGAGTACGCTGATTTGGTGTAGAGGCCACTTAATTGTTACAAAATTTGCAATAGGGTATTTTGTAGAGAGTTTTGCAATGTGAAATATCCAATAACTCTCTTGGTGTTACTTCACATGTGGTTCTTTAATGTAATTTCATTCACATACAAGCATGTATGGACAACGTATATGCTTAGTTGCTGAATAAAAAAAACATTTATTTCAAAAAACAAGCATCCAACAGTAGACCAATCAATAGCTTTTTTATCATTTTTTCACTATTCTTTGTACACACACATATTTGCCATAATGCAAGATCCATTGAGTGTAAACTTGGACCTATGAGACATCTTACACACCTTGTTTGATTTCTAAGGTCTATGATCAGCAACTTTCTGTAGTGATTTCAGAATTACAATTTAAAACTATTAGATATGTCTCAAAATTATGTTATGAAAGTAAACACTGTCTGATAACTACTAACCCCGACCCTCAATGTACTTGGAGAAAGATGTAGAACTGCCCAGGAATAGTTGATTTATTTGGCTGAAGTTTGCTCCAGAGGAGTGAAACAATTCTGGGCTCTACTTAACTGAATTTTAGAGTGCATTTAGCTCTACAATTTTATATTGAACAATGTCCTTGCCTGAGGAGACTAAAAAAGTACATCAATTATCTTACAGCGTCATTTCATTGCAAATCTTACAATGAAATGAAGGTGTAAGATGATTTTAGTACCTTTTCAACCATAAATAGATGTAACATACAGTAAGCACTAGCACCATGGTTGGCGAGGCGATCTACTGTGATGTAGACGAACAGTATTGTGGGATACTTCAATATCAGCCGTGAGGAAAAGAAAGTTTTGTCCTCGAAAGTTAAAGATTTGTCTTTGTAAGTTGCTTGTTGTCTCATTGAACACTAGAGGGAAGGCCATTGAAATAGGAGTTGCCTACGTGGAATGAGACTTGTTCGGGAGTAATGGAAGCTCTATTTCAAGAAATTAAAATTGTGTCCAAGAAAAATAGAGTTGTGTCTGTACAATGTAAGACTTGTGTCCATAAGAATTAAATATGTGTTCGTCCAAATGAAAGTTTTGTCCGCTGAAAAAAGAATTGTGTCCGTAGAAAATAGAGATCTGGTGGCCCAAATTAGAATTGTGTCTGTCCAAATCAAAGTTTTGTCTGCCCAAATTAGAATTGTGTCCGTAGAAAATAGAGATCTGGTGGCCCAAATTAAAATTGTGTCCGTCCAAATCAAAGTTTTGTCTGCCCAAAGTAGAATTGTGTCCGTAGAGAATAGAGATCTGGTGGCCCAAATTAGAATTGTATCTGTCCAAATTAAAGTTTTGTCTGCCCAAATTAGAATTGTGTCCGTAGAAATAGAGATGTGTCCTTCAAAATTAGAGTTTTGTCCGCAAAAATTAGAGTTATGTGCCCCAAAATTAAAGTTTTGTCCATCAAAACTAAAGTTTTGTCTGTGTAAATAAGTTTATACCTGTCACATATGGGCCACCGTAGGCATTACATTCAAAATGCAAAATATTTTGATAACGTATCTTGCCGGTTATATTTGATTCATTTAATTAGGGATGTATGAGCGGAAAACTGAAAGTATGTCATTTCTCTAAATTGTCGATTATGGGATTCTTCTTTGTAAGTATAATCAAACTGCGTAAAAATACGGGGTCACTGCGCTCGTTTGTGAGATACAAGACAGTGAATGTTAACATTTATGAGGAAAATGTTGAGTCGGCTTTTTTTCACAGATGCATTTTTCTATGGGAGAAATAATTCAATGCCTTTTACCTCAAAATTTAGCATGGTGACCATAAATTTTTATTTGACCAGTATTATTTATTTCATTTGACTGAGCTTTGTGCAAATTTTCATGAAAATGACAATAGTAGAAGTTGCTTGATCAGCAACTTTCAATGTAATCCTTCAGGAAGGGACAAATTCCTCGCGCGCGTACCGCTTGTACGTTGCGGCCATGAACCTCGGTTCACCTGATACTGAATGTTTGATACGGCCCCATGGCAATAAATAGGGCATTTAGAACACCTTCCCACACATGATGGCGGGACCTTCCTTCAAGTAGGTGAATGACATGTAATTTTATCGATCGGCATTACCGTCCTGACACCAATCTGTCATGCATGAAGCTCGTTTCTGATTGGATGGCATGAATGCAGCTGCACTGTGGTGTCGAGTCAAAGCAGTACCGAATACGATAATGAGACGACCGAATATTATAATGAGACGAAAGGCGACGAACAGAACTGACGATTACTAATTAATTAGGGTACCACCCAATCCCGTTACAGAATTTGCGACGAAAGCTGACCAATGGTGTGCTTGGAAATACGACGAACCGTTCGTTCTCGTTCGTCTTTAGTGAAACATCGCTAATGGAACGTGAAGTAGTCGTTATTACCGGCACATCAACAGATATATTTAACAAGTTCATGGAGAAAGTTTCAGCATTCAAGTAGAACAGTAACCGAAGTGAGAACGAAATACAAGATTTAAAGAAGTGTTTTTCGCACCTGGATGATACTGTCACTGGGTATGGCATCATTTGAAAACAAGGTTAGCGCTGGCAAGGAAGAAATACGAAAGTTACAAGATAAAATGATAAACTCAGATCAATTAGAATATACAATGAAGATTTATGGATTATACATTGGGAGTGAAACTTTTGAATAAAATTAGCCTAGAAATTTGTAGAAATAAACTGATACACTAGTGTTAGAATGTCGGTAAATTACACTGATAATTGTCCCAATTTCACACCTGGAGCCAAAGACCACCGGTATATTTGATGAACTACTAAAACTCCTAGCAAGTTCTACATCCCAAGACCTAAATTACGCCAACTCAAAAACTATACGAGCTTTGAATTTTCCTAAAACGTTCCTTCCGAATGGAAATATATCAACGAAACATTTATGGAAGAAAATGCTGGGATTTTACAAGAGCAAGAAAGGTAGGAAACGAGCACACGTGGTACAATATGTGGACAACAGTTTGTAAAAAACGTTTGTAAAAAAGGCAAAGGGGGGGGGGCACAGTAATGGTTATTGAACTAAATGTGTGATGGAAACTGGTGTACGCTATCAATGGGTCACGATTTCGACATCCTCGCTTTCAAATGCGAGGTTTGCCCATGACCCGTCGAAGAAAGGAAGTTATGAATTGGTTACGTAAGGAATATTCATGTACGTACATGTATTGTCTGTGAGATTGATGTTTGAGTCCGAAGCACCTGTGTTTTACAGCGTGGGTGACACCAGAGAGCTCACACCGCGCACATTGTCAGCATAAGGCGCAGAGAATAATTTTGAGTTTAAATTACATTTTTAGCAGGGTGAACCTAATGATCGATATGATCTTGTCGATTTGTCCGTATAAAAGAATAATTTCACTCTGGTTTGTGAGTATGGTCAAAACGAAAGCAATCCTAAATTTTTTATCGACTTGAAAGAAAGAATCAACATGTTTGACAATGATTCGGTTACTTTTGTTGGGGATTGGAATGATGTCAGAGATTTTGATAAAGATTCAGCCAGCTGGACACATACTACTTTCAATAGGATGCGCGTAACCAAATCGTTTACGTGACAAGTATAGTTTGATGGCTATCTGGCGAATCATTTCAAGTCTTAGAGTCAAATCACGTGACGTAGGCACAATTCTACTGTTATTTAGAGTACGACTGGATTCTTTAACCATTACACTTGATTTTGTTAACGTAGCATTCATCATAATAACCATTCTACTATAAATTTGTCCCAATACGTCTAAATCAATGATAGGTGTTGAAAAAGTTTGTTTGAAATTCAGTGACGTCACTCTTACAATACGTAGAATATGCAGATCTTGCTTTTTTGAATTCACGAAACCGTGAATGAATAAAGGCGAGATGCAAATCACAAACCAGCATGCAGCATGTCGGATCACTTGTGAGGTGATACGATCCCATAAGCATCTGGAAAAAAAAAATTGAATTTGATGGGATCAAAAACAGCTTTAGTCGGAGATTGTTTCTTAGAGACCCGTGTCAGTTGCTCATCCAGGATATTTTCTATCGAAGAACTTTTTTGAAGAACACTATGAGCAAAAGAAGTTGGAAGAACTTGAAAAAATGAAAGAAATAATCGAGTGCTAGCTCCGGCCAAATGGTCAAGTGAAAGTGAAAAACCTACAAAGTATTTCTGCTCCATGGAAAGGGGAATCGGATAAAAATATTGGTAAGTAACGATTGGAATATATATATATATATATATATATATATATATATATATATATATATATATATATATATATATATATATATATATATATATATATATATATATATATATCTTTATGTTACAACGTAAGTCTGAGGAATCATCACCTGACTGGATTACCTTTTAGACACCCTAGCCTTAATGTTTCATCACAGGCTTCATCAATTTGCTTAAACATGATCTCTCAGTTCACAAGACAACTCTTGTTGTTGTTGTTGATGATGATGATGATGACGATGATGATGGTAGCGGTGCGGTTATAACTGTTCTTGACAGAGAAAGTGATACAGACTTCATTGACTCTTACAACAATTACATTGATAGTGATACCAGAACTGAAACAACATATATTTTCCAAGTAACATTGTCAGATAAAGTATGTACAACTTGGAAATCATTGTATATTATTAGACAATGTAACCTTGATTGTTTAATGTCTTCTGTACACAAAAAATCCATTAAAAATAAGCTAGTGTCTGGAATAACTTGTTTAGTAATAATATGCACGACATATCCAATATCAAAATCAAAATATTTTGCAAGGCTACAATAAAATTTAGGAAAATCATCAAAGAGTTTGGTAAAGGGGAAGGTCATATTTGAGAAAATGAA
Organism: Ptychodera flava; assembly: GCA_001465055.1. Classification (NCBI taxonomy): domain Eukaryota; kingdom Metazoa; phylum Hemichordata; class Enteropneusta; family Ptychoderidae; genus Ptychodera; species Ptychodera flava. The sequence goes on along the minus strand of LD347855.1, from coordinate 19,163 downwards.
TTTGAAAATACTGACAGCACCGACTTTCTCTGGTCCACCCCCTCATAATAAACGAAAGCTCCCTTTGTTGTTATCCTTTGACCTCTCAACAGTTCTGTGTTAGCACTGGGAAAACAAGACAAGATTGATGACCTCCACTAAAAACACGATTGGAACTATTTTGGGAAAATTGGATGAGAGTAATTATTAGGAAAATGTAACGAAATCGAAATTTTTACAGCTGAAATTTCACAAAATGATAGAATAGTGTAAAATGTGGAATATTTTCCTCATCGAACAAAACAACGAAAATACAACGATTTTTGCATACCTCTTTCATTGGATTCATTTTCATGAAAAAAGTTCATTTTTGTGTAAATGTACTAAAGAAACGAGACAAAATGCTTAAAATTTCTCTAATTGACGACTTTTGAGTCAGGGCACTTTTGAAATGCCCCTGACTTTTTCGTGAATTTAAAGCTTCAAAAACATTATATTGAGTCAGGGCACATTTTAAATGACCCTGACTGACTTAACTCTAAATCAATCGAAAAGCTTCATTTTGTTCGAGGAAAAGTGACAAACTGAAATTATTACAAGTGTTTTAGTAATGAAGAAACTCCAGAGAAGCTCGCATATTTTCATTCAAATATGAATATTGTTCAAATGTTTTGAACAATATTGCATTAGATAGTATAATGCACTGATTCTTACTAATAACATTTCAACAGCATTGTAAATTTTTAATAAAATTTTAAAGATGGTAAGCAAATATGGTGTAATATTAGACAAATTTCTAAAATTCTTGAGAATTTGTGCCAATCCAATTATCCCAATTTAGTTCCAATCGTGTTTAAAAAAAAAACAACAACAGAAAACCCAAGCTAAACATCACCAAGTCACCATTTTAGCGATATCCATTCCAAAGTATTTAAATTTTTATGAAATAATAAAATTGGTATTGCTCCATATAGCTCATGAGATCGTTGCTGGTGACAGAGCAAAATGTATTAAAACCACCTTACCTATCTATACTATGACTAGAAGAGTGTCTTTTCATGGAGGAAGAATCTTTACATCGGACAAAGGTGAAAATACCCCTTATAGTATCTTACTGTTGAGTTCAAAGAGAGATCACGTTCAAGCTTGTTGTCTTGTGAGATTTCGGAAAAGTTTTTTGACAAAATTTCTTGGAAATTTATCGATAACAATCGTCATTGGTTTAATTTCGGGCCATCTTTCCGAAAATAGGTCAAAGTTATAAATAATGGTTATTGATCTGGTTATTTTTCAGTGTTGATATATCGTGTATATGGCCTAGTTTGAGAAATTCACTAAATATGCAAATGACCAAATAATCAGTATGTCACACTTAACAAACTGTCAGCTGTACTTGACCTTCATATGAATAACACACCACAGAGGTCTAACGGCAGAATGTAAAATAAATCATTACATATGCAAATGAGCTTATAATCTGTAAGTCATACCCACCAAAAATTGAGCATTGTAAGATGTTGGAACAGTTTGAGTGCCTGCACAGTTACATCAAATTTGGTTCAGTCGTTATTGAATACAGCCATTGCAAAAATTCATTAATTATGCAAATTACCATTAATTATGCTGACCACATCAACCTAAATAATATCAGATCTAGATCTTTCCATGACTATGCTAGGTACTGATTTGCATGACAATCTGACAGATGTTTTAAAGTTTCAAGAAAATTATAGCTTTTCACCCAAAATGGCTACCTGGCCGCCCATATTTGATGGGGTGACAGAATAAATCACTGTGCATATCTATACTGTAGTGTCTCATGCTCTACAAAGTTTGACCCAAAACAGTCCAGACACAGCTGGATGGACAGACGCATGCATGAACAAACAGATGCAACCCTACCCACAAGTTCTCATTCTGGACTTAATTCAGTGGGGACTAATGATGTATGTTTTTTATTGGAATGCAGTTCATGAATTGAATAACAAAAATGACTGGAAACATTACCAGTTGAAAAGGGGGATTGATTACAATAATCTATCGGTAGACTGTGATATACAGAGTGACATGTTACTATGTCATATCCAATATAGCTGTGGATACCAATCTGTTTGTTGTAAATACTGCAAAAGACATTACCAGACTTTCTGTTTCACAAATCTGACAGTACTGGCATAACCTTTTAGGTTTGTATCACAGTGTCTTATAGCACTTATTTGTAGCAAGTTCAAAAGAAACTTTCCCTTTCTTTGACATGAAGTGAAATTTGCCTAGCTTTGAAACATGGAGAAAGAGACAGCTTTGAACTGTGAAGTATGTACAGGGAAACAAATCAACACACTGTCAATAGTAAGAATGTATTAAATTTATTGGTCCTGATACATCATTAATTTTTTCTTATAAACTTCAATAAAACATCAATTTGAAATTACAAAAGTAAGTCCATGAAAATATCTAAATACATTTTGGTAAAATCATTTGGTATATCATTTCTAACTGTAGGAATTAAAACATGAATTATTAGCTTTGACATCACACTGCCTGACCATATATAGTGTTTAATCTCAGTCTTGAAAAGTCTGGCATATTTCTGAAAACTTGTGCAGTTTCATAACTTACAATCTTGAACAAAGTCTAAAACACTAAAATAAATTTATGAATGATCATCACACCCTATTGTGAGATAACATCACAACAACTTGGTTGAAATTCTTTCTGAAAAAAACTTTTTGCATAAAATCACCTGAGTACAAAAGATATAACTTTTTTTTGCAGAAGGATACACAGTATATCAGTACAAGTTAAAATAACGCTATGATTTAAAATTCATTTTGTAAAATATTACAACCACATTCATAAATTAAATCTACAATAATTATATACATCATTCCAATCAATGAAAACTGAACAGCTTTTGGTAAAGTTGACTGTAAAAAAATCACAACTGAGCATGAAACTCTGTACAGGATTAAAGTAATTATAATCAGTTATTAAAGATAATCTGACATAGATCACTAAAAATATCAATCCACCATATGTGTGAGTCCCTTTAGAAGATAAATAGTATTGACAGTCCTACACCAAAGACCAGATATATTTTACAGAGTATGGGTTAGTCGCTGCTCTCAATGATAACAATGAGATGAACTGAGTGAAATTTTGCCAATGTCAACCATTCACACCCTGGCCAAGTAAAATTGGATGAAACAGCTGCATTATGCTATACACTTCAACATAGATTGGACAGACTTATGGCTTATTCTTAGCATGGCTATACAAACTGATGACAGATCAACAAAATACAGAAGCCATGTATGTTAAGATTCAAAAACTTACTGGAGTTTAATGCATCTAAACCAAAAAGTACCAATTTGACACCCCAACAAAAGTCTTATTGCCATTGAATCCTTGTTAAATATTCAAATAAATATCAGCTTTACTCTGAATATTATCATAAAAATCAGTAAATCATTGGTATAAATGAAAAATATTGTCAACATAAAATAAATGCATCTCTGTAAACAATGTTCACTCTATACTAGTATATTTTGCTAATTATTATTCAAATCATTTTCTGAATTTAAAAACTTGGCATTTCCAATTCTATTCTGTAGAAACCTATAGCTTGATTTTATAAACTTTAAACAAATCTATCACAAAAATGACCAAAAATGACAAAGGTGCACTCCTTAATATTTCTATCATGTATCAACAATATTTCAAGTATTGCTTGCTGACTTTGAACAATCATTGTCTCTTTTCCTGCCAGACAATATCACTTAACCTATCTGCCAAGTCAGTAAAAAGCAGTCTTGAGCCAAAACCGATCATATTTTCATCCACTTGGCTTAGTCTGTCAAAGACGCTTACAGTATCTCTGCTTTCAAGGTCCTTCAAATGTTCAATATTTTTTTAAATGCACCATGTTATGTTTCACTAGTTTTAACCACAATGACCTGATGGTGAAATATGAACTTGGCAGGATACAACATCCTACAATGTGAGTTAATATAGTACACATGGCAAATACTAGTAATCAATGCATTTATTAAAAGACAACTAAGTAACTGATATAGATCAACTATTATGTACAGAAGAAAACATCAATCAATGGGATCTGTGCTATCATCTGAAATTGAATGTGAAGACAACTGAAAAGGCTATATTAGTGGGTTTGATACAAAAATAATTTCAAAATAAAGATTCAAGACAATCATTTTTTGAAGCAAAATGTTCTAAAATTCTGTAAAATTAAACAATCACATTTTATGCTTACTTAAAAAAACTTTGAATAAGGGTACCCCTTATTGGACCAGTGATAAAAATGAAGATTTTTTTACCAAACACGAGGAAAAGGCCCAAAATCTCTGTATATGCTGATTTCATGATCATTTGAACAAATTCAAGTCAGGTCATCCCCTGTGATTTGTAAATTAAAGATGAAAGTTTTCTTCAAAGAGATGATTTCAGAGAAGTGCCAAGTTGACAGACGACACATAATAACACATGCAGATGATGGACAATCAATCTATCTGATAAGCTCTATGTAATTTCAATCACAGCTGTTATTATCTGTTCATATTGATTTGCTTCTGTTCATTTCATATGCCAAGTTCTGAATCATTTATAGCATACAGCAAAGACAATCTTACAGTAGCTTTGCATCCAATATTGAGCTGAGATTTTGGATGAGATGTTTCAACAATGAACAGATTTAATTCCATTACTTATCCATTAAATTTGTTTATAAGGTGAGAACCATTCATTTTTAAATAATATTGCAGCATCTCATTGTTTCACAGCAAAACTAATTAACAGCTAAAAATAAAAATAACTAAAAATATCAAGAGACACATAAAGACATAGATATTGTCAACAGTTGTAATAATTTGCCCTCTAGTCAGCAATGCTGTAGACTCTCCCTTGAACATTGGTTAAGTTTGTATTCATTGCTATCCCATCTTGTCAAAGTTATAGTTACATTCCAGTATGATTTACTTTCATCATTGGAATCCATACTTGACCTCTTCCATGGCTCTTTACATAGGTAGCTGTTAATCACTTGTTTAAAACCA
>LD347854.1:67346-80592 GCA_001465055.1 Ptychodera flava | reverse complement strand
ATTCAAAACAAACGCTGGCGATGCGACTTCCTGGCTTTGACGTGACGTACGTGCACGTCCCGAGGCGAGCGAGGCACGTCTATGCCGTCCAGCAGAACGCTTTACATATTCTTGACAAACAATCATCGATCTACTGTGTTTTGGCGGTGAAAATAAATGCTATCATGATATGACACCTGTGGTGGAGACCAAATGAGAACCAAGGTGATCGAGATTTTTAAAGAAGTACTGGCCACGTAGGCAGACAGGGTATTAAATTTCGAGGGGGAGCCGGTCACTTTAAGAAGTGAAAACAGTTAAAAACTCCATACCCAAACCTATAGGATGGACATTGATAACCACCGTGATCGAGAGTTCTTAGCTTATATTAGACATTCATTGCTACTATACTGAGTAAAAGTGTCTACACAAACAAGACGTGCGTGTGACTCTCATACTCTGCCTCTGGAATATTCAAGAAACCTGCATCTATCTCGCCAGAAGACGGATCAATCGAAGCCACTTTGGCTACGTACGCGTACGGACCACATACGACAGATCGGAACAGGGTTTTCGCAAGATTTGCTGTTTTTCACTAGAAATGAGAGTCTACTTACCGTTCACTTCAGTTTCTCCGTGAGTCAGTGAGTTTTCCACTACTATGATGGAAATCACAGCGACAACCGCTAGAAACTTGAAGCTCCCGACGCACATCGCCATCTTGCTCGACATAGGACTAAACCACTTTTTACAGGGGATGGCCAATCATCTATATATACACGTCCACGTCCGTGGGCTTTCCTGTTCACAGAGTAAATAGGTCACAGGGGGGCGTGCTTTCTCGGTGACCTCAAGTTCGAACTCTGAGTACATAATGGAAGGTCGAGGGCTTCCTGTGTACGCGAACGTAACAGCATGGCAAGACACAATCCCTCCGCCTGTCAGAAGTTGCCACTTACCACTCTCAAGACCCTTGCTCGACCCAACGTCCATTCTAAAATGTTTGAACGCATTGGGATGCACGTCGTGTATCCTAGATCTTATGCAGTCTCGGGGCTTATGTCGTTTTTTGTCCAACCTCAGCCAGATCGGTCAAAATTTCTGCATTTTCTTTTCAGAGCCAAGAAGCCGACATACAAGCACAGACTAGACTCTATTAGAATAATTTTTCGAGAAGACTTTTAGCCAAAAAACCGATGCTATGCCGAAGCAAAAATGACGGTTTCCTGAGACACGAGTCTCTTGAAGTCCAACCAGTGTACAGTGAAAGAACAGTTTTCTCATTTAGGAGAAACGCTTTTTATGAGAACTATCTACCTACTAGTATCTATTTATCTATCTATTTCTCAATATATCTATCTATCTATTTTGTTTTGTTTCTTTTTTTAATCGTAGCCAATCATTCGGGCTACCAGTATTAACTTGTCGTATGACAAGAAAAGTATAAAAAAACAACTATTGTCACAAGCATTAATGTAAAACTTCTGCCAAGGAACAAGTAAATTTTCAGAAGCCAAGTGTGTATGTATTGTTGTAGCTTCAAAGAAAGAGTCCGCACATATATGTAAAGTGAACGACCACTTGGGAACGAATCGTGAAGTTAAAAAAGCTTACCCTTTGAGCGGCAAAGTCAATTTTGTCACCTTTATAAAATGTACCCGAGTCAAGTTTTTTTTTCGATTTTTGCGAAAATTTTGATAACAAACTGTAGCAAATGAAGTTTTATGTCCATTTGGTCCAAAATTATCAAAACAATTACAGAAAGCTTCATAAAATATTGCAATCAAATTTTGGTAGGAAAAAATACAGCACTCAAGGGGTTAAAAGGAATATACTAAAACAAGACAATAAAAAGAACTAAAACACCAATGAAAGGGATGGTAAAAAGAGGTCAAGAGCCGGCTAGGGAACCTATACCAGCGATAGCAATTTATAACTTGAACTTTAAGTGAAAGGAAACAAATTATACATCACTTAAGCCTATATCTCCCTGGCCTCCGGACCTCAGACAAATAAAGCCACAACAACTGGTTTTAAGTTAGATACTGCCCACAAAACAAATTATACGGTGAGAAAAGGGTTATTCAGTTCAATACAATTTGTCAATCTTCTGATCAAATCGCCACCATTATCGGAGATGTTGACATTTTTGACATTCCTGTTCTTTGTTTGAAATATTGAACTCGACCTTGTCTGAAAAGACATCGTCATCTCCAAATTCAATTCTTTATTCAATTATGTCAGTCCTGCACAATATATGCAGAATTACGATGACACTGAGCCGTAATTGGAATAAGCTCCGTTCCTTACTTGGAAAAAATATTCAAATGAAAAGCATACGATTAATACAGACGGCCAGCATACAGTTATGAACCGTTTAACAATATCAGTGACGCTGAACAGAGAAGGCTTGCAGGACGTTCTTCTTATCCTCTGTAGGGTGTTCGTTTAATTCTTTGTCATTTCATCATTTCTTTGTCATTTTATCAGCTCTTCCTCTTCAAAGTGTTACCATGACAAGCAATGACCACGATAACTGTCCGTTTTCCTTCAGCAATGCGTCTCTGTGCTACTGAGTATTGCACTCTTGTCCTTTGGAATTTATCGTTTGCGGTCTGGAAGCAATGCCAGTCAAGATAAATGCCTGCATGTAATAGACATGCTTCTCCCGTCAACTATACGAGTCAAGATGCCTCCATGTAATAACGTGGCTCGCCCATTAAATATCGTTCTTTGACCTCAAAGTCAACTTTGGCGATAATCTCCATGGTTACAAACAGTTTCAAAATAGCATAGTAGAGAATCAATAGCAGAAAATAGCATATACATAAATAGTGTAAAATATTGGTTACATTTGTGGATGATTGTGAGGGTCATACACCTTTTATATAAAATCACAACTTGTACGCTATTTTCTCAAGCATACAGGCAACCTCAGGTATGTTAATGCATGGGCATAGGCTTGCATACATGTAAAATCAGTTTGAACATACTTTTTAATCAGACCTGGTCAGAAAATTGTGAAAATTGCCAAAAATATGTTTCGCATTTGATTAAGCTGAAATTTATCATAATATATTACCCAAGTCAGGTCACGTGACCATAATCTGTTATTTTCCCGCCAAAATTGTATATTGCAAATAACTGAATATTCCAACCGTTAAACATTAAAATATTTAAAATATTATGACCAATTAATGTAAAATGGGATTGCAACTTGTGTTAGAACTAGTGGCAGATGCAAAATTATTGAATTTTGAATATTATTTCTTCACAAAAAACAACAAATACAATATTTTTGACGTTTTACATGAATATTTTGAATATCAGAAAGAAGTATAGATAGAGTTTCAAGAGTGCCATGTATTTTTGAAAGAATATGATAAATGTCGTTTCCAAAAGTGCAAAGAAAATCAAGAAAATTTAACGGTTTACGGTTGGAATATTAAAATTAATAAAGACGTAAATTTTGGCGGGAAAATATCAGATTTGGTCACGTGACTCAACTCGTCAAGATTTAGGCAGACATTTTTTTAAAGAATTTAATAATTCCAATAATTAGGACAAATATCAATCAAATCTGGTGGTTTTTAAAGATAATTGATCATTTTCCTACTTTTGGGCTTGATGGGTACAAACACCCATGCATTAACTTACTTGAGACTACGGTACATTTTATTGTTTGCCACCGATGACTAGAAAAGACCTCTCAAAAACGATGATCTAATTCTCTGGATCTCTAAAAACTATTGAAAGAAGACTGTAAACTTCTTAGAAGACATATTCAGTATTTAATACATTTCCTTTCTTTTGCGCTAATTTTCTTAAAGGTTTAAAACCATGACCAGTTTGTTTAACTTACTCTAAATCTTTTTATGACTGTGCGCTAACCATGTTAATTTGGAATAAACAGCGTTTAAGATACTGATGAATCTATTATGTAAATTAAACAAGATGGCAAGTTTATGAATATACTCTAAAATATTTGACTTTTTCGTTGTTGGTGTGATGCCCTAATTGTTTAGAAGAATAGGGTTAAGAAATTGCTATAAAAAAACTAGACTAAAATATCTTTCTGGACCAAGATGTAGAAAATGCCTGTAAACACATTACACATAGAATTTAAATTTTTTCTTATATTCAATTTATCACACATACGATTACACTAGGCTGAGTCAATATTATTATTCGAGAGCTGGTTTTCGCTTGAAGCAATCGAACTTAACACAATTCAATGTCATGTGACAATTAAGATTATGGCCTGTAACGTTAAGAAATAGCAGCACAGCATAATATCTGATAAGAAAGTATATAAAAAAAAGACACATAACGAAAATAATAAGTTAAAACAAGGTACAGATGGCGGGAAAAGAGGTCTTGAGCCGACCAGGGAACTTATTCTAGCGACAGCAATTTATGAGAAGATCCCATTATCTACCTTTTTTAGAACTTAATCTGCGACGTATATGGCAAGTAGTCTCAGTTTAAGCCAATTTCTCCTGGCCTCCGGACCTCTGTTAGGTAGTGCCATAGTATCTGGTATTTAAGTCATACTCTGCCAGCAAAACATTTTGTGCGGTGATAAATGTCTTGTACGGATTGGTGGAATTTCGTTCACTCAGAGTAGTTGCTTATCAATATCGAAGGCGGTAAAATTTTTGACATTGCTTGCTTCAAGTATCTTCTAAATGCATGGAAATGAACCCCAATTTGTCTGAAAGGAAAGTAACAGCCTCGAATTCAATTCTTTACACTGGTAATGCCAGTCCTCCACAATATATGCAGTATCTCGATGACACTTAGCCGTAATCGGAATAATCTCTCTCCCTTACTTATAAAATTATTCAAATGAAAGCGTACGATTATGAGACGGCCAGACAACTATGAATCATTTAACAACATCAGTTAGAGGACGCAATTTGGAGTTGAAACAGATCAGGCTTGCAGGATGTTCTTCTTATCTTTTGTAAGGTGTTCGTTTGTCATTTTGTCATTTCCTTTATCATTTTATCAGCTCTTTGGGTTCAAACTGTTACCGTGACAAGTAATGACCACGGTAACTGTCCGTTTTCCTTCAGAAATGCACCTCTGTGCTACTGAGTACTGTAACCTTAATTATCCTTTCGAATTTATCGCTTGCGGCCTGGAAGCAATACGAGTGAAGATGCCTGCATGTAATAGACGTGCTTCTCAAAGTCCCTGTCAACTATCGTCCTTTGACCTCTGAGTGAACTTTGGCGATAATCTCCATGGTAACAACAGTTTCAACAGCAGAAAATGGCATATGTATAATACTGCCATATATTTGTTTCATTTGTGGATTATTGTGAGAGTCGATCAGCAATTATTTCATAAGGGTTTATTTTTTACCACTTTATGTGTATTCATTAAGTGTGAATGTGTGATATATAATATCTTGTTACTTGTAGGGTGGGCATATTTCACTGGTGCTGATGATTAGTCGATTTTTAAATCAACCACAAAACGTTCGTTGCAGCTTTTAAAGAACAGATTGTATATCTTAGTGAAACGAAGCCATACTCGCTCTCCATTTTTAAATACTCGATTTTTAAGGTATCCACAACTCCACATGTTAAATTTCCTTTTCATTGCGATAGAAACATAAGGAGATCATTCAAAATCAAATGTAACATTACATAAATTACTAAAGATATCAATACTAAACCAGTACAATCGCCATGGGTTAACGAAAACCCTATAAAAAATACAAAAAAGGGACAAAATGATAAAAAATTAATCGAGAATATTTTTATCGTTTACCAGGCAAGTAAAACATTTGTTTACTGTAAAAGAATCACTTTTACGGGCCTTGTCTTTAAAAGCATAACTTGTATACAATTTTCTCCAGTATAAAGGCAACTACGTCTTATTTTGAATTCTTTGCCACCGGTGACTTGAAATGATCTCTTAAAAACGATGTTCTAATTCTCTGAATCTCTAAAGATATCGAAAGAAGACTGTAGACATATGAGAGGATTTCCCTTCTTTCCCGCTATTTTTCTTGAAGCTTTACAACGAGGATCAGTTTGTTTTACCTACGGTAATTACTCTAACTCTTTTTTATGACTGGGTGCTAACCATTGTAATTTGCAATAAACAGTGTTTCAGATTCAGATGAATCTCTCAGCTAAATGAAACAGTTTCTGAATATGCTCTATATTTGTGGTAATATGCTGTCCCACATTTTTAGAACAATAGCAAAGGACAATAGTAAAGAAAATGGTATATAAAAATAGACTAAATATCCCTGGGCGAAGATGTAGAAAATACCTGTATATTAAACATACAATTTAGATTTTATCTTATATATTCAACCTTTCGTACATGATTTCACCAGGCTGAGTCAATATTATTATTCGAGAGTTTGATTTCGCTTGATGCTATCTAACTTTACACAATTCAATGTCATGTGACAATTAAGATTATGGCCTGTAACGTTATAATAGTATAATAGTTGATAGGAAAGTAAACTGTGAAAAGACAGACAAAGAAAATAAGAACACAAGAAACAGATGGCGGTAAAAGAGGTCTTGTGTTGGCTAGGGAACTTATTCTTGCGACAGCAATCGATGAGAAGATCCCATTTATCTAGCTTAGAACTTAATCTGCGACGTATATGGCAAATAGTCTCAGTTTAAGCCAATTCCCCTGGCCTCCGGACCTCTGTTAGGTAGTGCCACAATAACTGGTATTTAACTCAGACTCTGCAAGCAAAACATTTTATGCGGTGATAAATGTCTTGTACGGTTTGGTTGAATTTCGTTCACTGAGAGTTATTGCTTATCAATATCGCAGGCGGTAACATTTTTGACATTGCTCGCTTCAACTATCTTCTAAATGCATGGAAAATGAACCCGACCTTGTCTGAAAGTAGAGTTACAGCATCGAATTCAATTCTTTACACTGGTAATCTAGCCCTGCACGATATATGCAGTATCTCGATGACACTGAGCCGTAATTGGAATAATCTCTCTCCCTTACTTGGAAAAATATTCAAATGAACAGCATATGATTATGAGACGGCCAGACAACTATGAATCATTTAACAAACTCAGTTAGAGGACGCACTTTGACGTTGAAAGAGTTCAGGCCTACAGATGTTCTTCTTATACTCTACGGTGTTCCTTTACGATTCTCTGTCATTTTGTCATTTATTTATTATTTCATCAGCTCTTCTTGTACAAAGTGTTACCGTGACAAGTAATGACCACGGTAACTGTCCGCTTTCCTTCACCAATACGTCTCTGTGCTATTGGGTATTGCAACCTTGTCCTTTTGAATTGCCTAGCAGCAATACAAGTCAAGATGCCTGCATGTATTAGACGTGCTTCTCAGAGTCCCGTCAACTATCGTGCTTTGACCTCTGAGTGAACTTTGGTGATAATCTCCACGGTAACAACATTTTCAACCGCAGCAAATGGCATATGTATAGTCACGGTCCCTCCACGGTTCGTGGTATAATACTGCCACATGTTGGTTTCATTTGTGAGAGTCGATCAGTAATTATTCATAGGGTTTTATTTACCACTTCAGAGTACCTCAACCATAAAAGTCCTTGTAACTTCGACGACCGAATTGTATATACCCGTTAATGAAACAGCAATACTCGCTTTCCCATTCTTATACATTGTAAATACTCGAATTTTTAAGGTATCCACAACTCCACAGGTCAGGCTAAAGTCCTTTTTCGTTACGATAGAGACATAAAGAGATCTTTCAAAATCAGCTGTATTATCACATAAATTACAAAAAGATATGATATCGATACTAAATCAGGAAAAACGGGTGAACGAAAATCGATTAAAATATTAAAACAACGCAAAAGAAGGGGTGAAGCTTACCTTCATCGTTTACCTCGTAAGTAAAATATTTTTGTTCGAAAGAATAGTCGTTACGGGCCTTAACTTTTAAAAGCACAATTTGTATAAATTTTTCTCAAGTATAAAGGCAACTACATCTTATATTTAGAATTCTTAGTCACCGGTGACGTGAAAAAGACCTCTAAAAAAGGTGTTCTAGATCTCTAAAAGATATCGAAATAAGACTGTAAACATCTCAGAGGGTCTCCCTTCCTTCGCTAATTTTCTTGAAGCTTTATAACGAGGATCAGTTTGACAATAAAGATTATGGCCTGTAACGTTCAGAAATAGCAGCACAGTATAATAGTTTATAGGAAACTAAATTATGAAAAGATTCACAAAGACATAATAAGAAAACAAGAAACAGATGGCGGTAAAAGAGGTCTTGAGTTGGCTAGGGAACTTATTCTAGCGACAGTAAGTTATGAGAAGATCCCATTATCTACCTTAGAACTTAATCTGCGACGTATATGGCAAATAGTCTCAGTTTAAGCCAATTCCCCTGGCCTCCGGACCTCTATTAAAGATTGCCACAATAACTGGTATGTAACTCAGACTCTGCTAGCAAAACATTTTATGCGGTGAGAAATGTCCGTTTTTATTTTTATTACCAGTAATTGCTTATCAATATCGAAGGCGGTAACATTTTTGACATTGCTTGCTTCCAGTATCTTTTAAATGCAAGGAAAATGAACCCGATCTTGTCTGAAAGGAAAGTTACAGCCTCGAATTCACTTCTTAACACTGATAATGCCAGTCCTGCACAATATATGCAGTATCTCGATGACACTGAGCCGTAATCGGAATAATCTCTATTCCTTACTTGGAAAAATTATTCAAATGAAAGCATACGATTATAAGACGGCCAGACAGCTATGAACTGTTGAATAATATCAGTCAGAGGATGCACTTTGACGTTGAAACAGTTCGGGCCTGCAGATGTTTTTCTTATACTCTGTTGGGTGTTCGTCTACTATTCTTTATCATTTTGTTGTGTCTTTATCATTTTAACAGCTCTTTCAGTTCAAAATGTTACCTTTACAAATAATGACCACGATAACTGTCCGTTTTCCTTCAGCAATGTGTCTCTGTTTTACTTAGTACTGCACTCTTGTCCTTCGGAATTAATGGATTGCGACCCTGGAGCAATGCGAGTCAAAGTGATGCCTTGTCGACGTGCCTCGCCCATCAACTATCGTCCTTTGATCTCCAAGTCAACTTTGGCGATAATTTCCATGGTAAAAACAGTTTCAACACGATTGGAACTAAATTGGGATAATTGGATTGGCAAAATTTCTCAAGAATTTTAGAAATTTGTCTAATATTACACCATTTTTGCTTACCATCTTTAAAATTTTATTCAAAATTTACGAAGTTGTTGAAATGTTTTGAGTAAGAATCAGTGCATGATAGTATCTAATGCAATATTGTTCAAAACATATGAACAATGTTCATATTTTAATGAAAATATGTGAGTTTGTCTGTAGTTTCTTCATTACTGAAACACTAGCAATAATCTCAGTTTGTCACTTTTCCTCGACCAAAATAACGCTTTTTGATTGATTTACAGTTAAGTCAGTCAGGGTCATTAAAAATGTGCCCTGACTCAATTTAATGTTTATGAAACCTTGAATTCACGAAAAAGTCAGGGGCATTTCAAAAGTGCCCTGACTCAAACGTCGTCAATTAGAGAGATTTTAAGCATTTTGTCTCATTTCTTTAGTAAATTTACACAAAAATGGACTTTTTCATGGAAATGAATCCGATGAAAGAGGTATGAAATAATCGTTGTGTTTTCGTAGTTTTGTTCGATGAGAACAATATTTCAAATTTTACACTATTCTATCATTTTGTAAAATTTCGGCTGTAAAAATTTCGATTTCGTTACATTTTCCTAATAATTACTCTCATCCAATTTTCCCAAATTAGTTCAAATCGTGTTTTTCATAATCTAGACATAAGGGGGATAAAATTTGATGGGACAGAGCTAAAGAATGCTTCTTATGCAGATGATTTAACATGTTTCTTAACGATATCACTTCGGTCAGTTGCTTATATTTTTAACTTCTTGATGAATTTCACTCTATTTCTGGTTTATCTGTAAATAAGGAGAAATGAGAAGCTCTTTGGTTAGGTAAATGGCGGGGACGTACTGATAAACCTGTTGATGTAATATGGCCAACAGGCCCCATTAAAGTTGTGGGTATATTTATTTCTTATGATAAGAAAGCCTCAAGAAATTTAAATTTTGCCAAACCCGTGGAAAGTTTACAGAAATGTTTGAAGTTTTGGAAAAATAGTCATATTTCACTGTTGGGAAAGGTTCAAATAATTAAATCTCTTGGCATTTCACGCTTTCTTTATGTTCTTAACCTTTCTGAACCTAATATTGATAGTCTAAAACGAATTCAAAGTTTGTTGTTCTCCTTTTTATGGAATGGACCTGACAAAGTTACACGTAAGACGGTGGTTGGTAGTATAAATCAAGGTGGTTTGGGAATGCCAGATATTTTTGCAATCTACAAAGCTCAGAGGATAAACAGGCCCCGTCGTTTTTTTGACGAGGACTTTTCACATTCTTGGAAATTTTTCTTGAAAGAGAAATTAAAAACTGTAGGCGGTATCAGTGTGCTTTTGAAATGTAGTTTTGATATTGAAATTATTGCCTGTGTCTTTGTCAGATTTCGAAAAAAGTTTGCTTACAACATGGAGAGAATTAACTAAGGAGACTGAGTCAGGTAAATATTTCTTGAATCAGTGCATATGGAATAACCAACACATTTTGATAAATGGTAAATCTGTGTTTTATAAAGAATTTAATGATGCTGGACTTTTTTACGTAGGTCAACTTTTTGATAATGTAGGCAATATTTTGCATTGGAATACTTTTGGGAACAGACTTCCACAATATTCCTTTTTGAAATGGTGTGGTATTATCCATTCGCTACCAAAAGAGTGGAAAAAACATACTGACATATCTAGATTGAACGCTGATGATATGAATGAAAATGATTACAATATTAATATTTTAGATATTTCCTTCAGTTTACTTCAGTGTAAAACAAAAATTGTTACTCCAAGTATTATTTCTAAATTTTTTAAGGTACCAAAATCGCAGCTCTATTATGATCATGTATTACGTACTTCTGTTGAAAGTTGGAAAGAAATATATCAATTGCCTTTTAGAATCACACTTGATGTTAAGCTTAGAAGCTTCCAATGGAAATTGACCCACAACATTCTTATGACAAACAGAAGATTTGCATAAAATAATTCCATCTAAAGTACCTTCCTCATATTGTACCTTTTGTCGGAGTGATATTGAAACTGTTATACATTTGTTTTATGAGTGTGAGGTAACTAAGAAATTTTGGTCTACTCTTTTCCAGACCTGGGGAATATATTTTACTGCACGAATATTGTGTCAGCCAGAGTTATTTTGTTATAGGAGATCCCACATTACCAGAGCTGTTAAATTTTGTTTTATTAGTTGCCAAGAGATATATTTACATTAGTAGATGTGAAAAGACCAACATTTGTTAATTTCAAGTCTTTTATTTTCAACATACAAAAAATTGAACGTTACATTGCTATTCGAAAGAGTAAATTTGACAAACATATTAAGAAATTGGGAGACATGTTACAAGTATTGAAAGAATCGTAATTTTAACTTTTTTTATTTGTGATCAGTATATATTTGTAATCCAGTGAATTGTGAAGTATAATGTATTTTCTTTCTTTTTGAAGACTGCAATAAATAATAATAATAATAAAAAAAGAGTTTCAATAGTAGAAAATGGCATATACATGAATAGTGTCAAATATCGGTTACATTTATGGATATTTGTGAGCGTCATTCGGCTTTTAAAATCGTAACTTCACTTGTACACCATTGTCTGAAGCATACTTGCAGCTACTGTACGTCTTATTGTTTGCCACTGATGAGTAGAAAAGACCTCTCAATGACGATGATCTAATTAATTCTCTGGATCTCTATAAACTACTGAAAGAACACTGTAAACATCTTAAATGACGTATTCAGTATTTAAAAGTACTTTGCCTTTCTTTCGCGCTAATTTTCTTGAAGGTTTAAAAACGAGGGTCGGTTTGTTTAACTCACTCCAACTCATTTTTATGACTGTGTGCTAACAACGGTAACTTGGAATAAACAGTGTTGAAGATACGGATGAATCTGTTATAATCTGTTATCGAAATTAAACCAGATGGCAAGTTTGTAAATATACTCGAAATATGGCTTATTCCTTGTTGGTTTGATGCCCTAATTTTTTAGACCAATAGGTTAAGAAAATGGTGTAAAAATAACTAGATTAAAATATCTTTCTTGATCAAAATGTAGAAAATGCCTGCAAATTAAACAGAGAAATTAAACTTTTCCTTATATTAAATTTATCACACATACGATTACACCAGGCTGAGTCAATATTATTATTCGAGAGTTGGTTTTCGCTTGAAGCAATCTGACTTTAGACAATTCAATGTCATGTGACAATAAAGATTATGCAGCACAGTATAATAGTATATAGGAGTTATGTAAATTATTTATGAAAATACACATAAAGAAAATAAGAATACTAAAAACAGATGGCGGTAAAAGAGGTCTTGAGTTGGCTAGGGAACTTATTCCAGCGACAGCAATATAGGAGAAGATTCTATATTATCTATTTTAGAACTTAATCTGCAACATGTAGTGCCAAGTTTAAGCCATTTCCCCCTGGCCTCCGGACCTCTATTAAATCATAGACCTTAAAAACGTTTTTAAGGTCTATGATTAAATAATTCTACAATAACTGGTTTTTAACTCAGACTCTGCCAGCAAAGCATTCTGTACGATGAGAAATGCCGTGTATGGTTTGTTGAATTTCGTTCACTCATAGAAATTGCTTATCGTCGAAGGCTGTAACGATTTTGACATTGCTCGCTTCAGGTATCTTCAAAATGCATTGAAAATGAACCCCACCTTGTCTGAAAGGAAAGATACAGCCTCGAATTCAATTCTTTACACCGGTAATGCTAGTCCTGCACAATATGCGCAGTATCTTGATGACACTGAGCCGTAATTGGTATAATCTCTGTTCCTTACTTGGAAAAAATATTCAAATGAAAGCATACGATTAGCAGTCAGACAGTTCCGGACCATTTTACAATATCCGTGAGAGGGCGCACACATCGTCTGTATAGGGTGTTCGTATATACATGTACATGTGTTCTCACCGTCCGCTCGCACGGGTCCATTTCTTCCCACTAACTACCTTATTTCGGGGAGCATCCAGCTCCCGGGATCCAGCTGCCCGGACAAGAGACCTTGGCAAGCGAAGATGATGTATTCTTAGCTCTGCATGGCAAGGCTGTGTGTTGGGGGAGATCTA
>LD347854.1:45167-60422 GCA_001465055.1 Ptychodera flava | reverse complement strand
AAAAAACCTCTGTGAGGAACGTCCATTTCTGTGACGTCAAAAGTCTCGTTCGTGAGTGTAGAACGGCCACGCAATTGCAGAATGGCATATATCAAGTTCTGTCTGTAATTTGGAAAGTGACAATCACTCCTGCAATAGAATGTTGTTTGGAATGATTGATTTAGAGGGCAGCCAGTGATGAACAGTCTAGTGTTAATGTTGAAAATGATTCCCTCGGAAATATTGTGAGCGTAGATTTTGTGACTCAGTTCACTCAGCGTGAAATGTCTCCCTGATAGACTTTGCTTACTCTTACTAGCGTCAATAATCAGCCAACTTTCAATTGTAACCAAAACTGTAAGTTCACAGATACGGTTGGAAACTTCAAACTTCCGGGAGAGATTGCATAGTTTATATGCCGTGCTTTTGTATCGGTGACGTCATACGCAATATTCGCATAAATGACTTTCTTTTCTGCGCTATGCGGCAAGAAATATCGATAGCCAAGAAGGAATACAGCTTGAACGCACCGGGCGTCTGGTAATGGGACAAAGGAATATAGGCTTCGTATATTTCAATTATTGTAGACTTAGTCGAAACATTTGTTCCAATAGAACCGGTTATTTAATTGAGAGCAAGGACAATTTTTGATATTTTTGCTTCAAATTCGGTTTTTGTTTTTTTTTGTGTTTCAAAATAACGACTCTGACCCCGTCTCAAAGGAGCAAGGGTTACAACTTGCTATTCAATACTTTATATTGACAACTAACGTCAGTGCTGAAAAAAATATTTGCACAGTCTTGATGACACCAACCTAAGTTAGAATAAGATTCGTCAGTCAGCAAAACTATCAAAATAAAAATTACACCAAAATACAGTCAGAAAACGGTAAAAAGTGGTGGTTGTACTTTGAAAAATAATGTCGATAAAGCGGGTTGACGTAATGACATTTCCGTTCGTTTGGAAAGCTTCGTTGGATTTGATTGCAGCAGTGTGCGTTTTGGGTTGCAAAAAGTTTGCAGGGACTGGAATTTACTGCTGGTTTCGTGACAATTCTATATTTGTTTTCTTTTGTTCACACCGATGTCGATGAGGATTCTCATTGTAATCACCAGGATGTGACACTGCCTTCCCTCTGAAATTATCGGTCGCAACTTAAGATATCTATCATAACCGTAACTGTTCCCCGTCGTCGGCAATTGACCGGGGAGCCCCGTGTCACCTGTGAGGTCTCCATGGCGACAACGCTCACTTTACCAGGTTCTATGCTAATGTCCTTGAAATTCTAAATTTCCCAGCCGCGACTCAAATAGTTGGTTCAAATACTCTGCGTGAATGCCTTTACTAATTACCCAGCAACTTCGCTGATGATATTGAGACTTTGATCGGTAATTACCGAAGCACTTTGGTAATTCACCTAAAACTTGATACTTGATCTGGCTGCATGAGTGCTTCATGGGGGTACACAATGTGTATACAAAGTCACTGATAAGTATCATACTGGTGCCATAAACTAATTTGTGACCAGGGGTTGGCATTCCACTGAACAGCAAGCATTCCTCAGTAAAACCAACATATGTACATGTGTGCTGTTCGTCCGTGTTACATGTAAAACTAAACTACGGAGAGGAGAGGTTACGAGAGTATAATTTGTCGGTAGGGTTTGTTAAATTACTTTTCAGAGCAGAAAAACTATTACTAACATTAAATCAAGGGGACAGTGGAATTCCTGTTACAGTATTGTGAGGAAAATCCTACATTATCCAGTTTATTTACAATCCTATGACCTTCCGTCTCCGTCACCTAGAATAGTCCCACTCCGCGCATCCGCCATTGGTTTTCCTCCTCTAAAACCTGCAGTTTCATTCATTTGAAGCAATTTTCCTTTTATCTGTGAAGAGTTTTTACCGGTGACTATTACAACTTTCACTGCCAGTTGTTGTTTTCATAAGATGCAGACCATTTGATACTGAGTACACTGAGTTGCTTTTACGTGCTGGCAATGCAGATGCCACTTCACAGTTCACACTGTGCTGTTGATCGGTAAAGTACAAGACGTCTTTGTTTCACTTTTTTTTATTTCAAGATATGATTCATGTTAAAATTTTACCAAATGTCACTGATGGGATTGTGTTTTCAATATCATTTGATGCAGGGATATGAAATACTGTGTCAGTTTAGCTCGGACTCATTGCTGAGTTTTGCTGCCTTTTAGCAATGGTTGTCTATCAGCATAACTGTGATCGGGGAATGCCCGTTCATGGAATTGAGAGATTGAAAATCTTTTCTGTATTCTAGCTTCCTTTACAATTTCTTCATGTGTAAGTCGATTTAAGAAAGTGATTGAAAGTTTGAGTGGTGTTCAATAATTGTGCCTAAATCAGCACGAATAAGCGGAAAAAGTATTTGAGTAGGACTGTTCAATCAAACATGATGTCCATTGAAATTACAGAAATCTTTTTGGTGCAGTGGGCAGGTTTACTGCAATGCAAGTTGTATTTGTCCTGTGCCATATTCATCACTTTGTTCAGCAATTTTTTGTATGGGTATACTGTTGAAAACTTTGAGTGCAAACTCATTTCTCAAATAGGTTTATGCTATCACTGCATGCACTGTTGATGTCCGCATCTGTGTTTACACTTTGCCACCCATGGAGTTACTGCAGCCAGATCAAGTATCAACTTTGAGGTGAATTACCAAAGTGCTTTGGTAATTACTGATCAAAGTCTCAATATCATCAGCGAAGTTGCTGGGTAATTAGCAAGTTTGGTGTCCGGATAAGTCGTAAAACCACAGTACATACATACATACATACATACATACATACATACATACATACATACATACATACATACATACATAGGCCTACATACATACATACATACATACATACATACATACATACATACATACAATGTAACATATTGCATGTCAAGTCACCCACTTCTAGTAGGGGATATCCTCGAAATTGGAAAATGTAATTTATTCCTTTACTCGCAGATTGTAAGAAAATTGTACGTAAATAATAATAAACAAATACTTGCAAGTTACATGTGATTGCGTCCAGCGAATAACATCCGGTGTGGGTAGGTGAAGAAACTTCACTAATATCACACGCAGCTGTTCCGTCGAATGAATAGCTATTGTATTTGCTTTAAATTCCCCCATGTTTTCCTGAACAAAAGACATTTTTCTAATTACTACAAGTTATTGTATGACCCTCATATTTCAATATTCTCATGTCTGTCGTGTTTGTTAGCCACATAAGTCATATACCTGTGTTACAGAGTCAAAATATGGTAATAAATAAGTATGGTATTAAATTATAGTAATTTCCAGCTGAGCGAGACAAAAGAGAGGTCGAGAATCGGTATAAGGGTATACTATGACGTAATCATTCACGTAGACTGATTAGCATATGAGAAGCGACTACAAGAATCACCGTATATATAGCAAATTAAAACCAATTCAATATATATCAAATTGTCCTATACCTCCGGACCTCCCTATTCAATGAGAGGATTTACAAGTAGTTTTATCCTGCCGTGTTTGCATTGTAAATCTTTCAACGGTGAGCGCATTTTGTCTTCTGCTGGAATGTAACAGAGGCTTGTCTGGCAAGATCATACACATATATATATATATATATGACTATACGATTCTGAGAAATATTATGAAACAAATATCTCGATTAATTTTCATTTTCTAATCCTGAGGTGTGAAGATTGAGCTATGTTTCTAACGAATTTCTTCTGTACATAGCACTGATGGATTGTGGTATTGGGATAGATATCACATAATAGAACATCTCTCTTATCATAAATTATTCTTCTGTCATCGCCTTTCACTTTCAGCGTGCCAAAAAGCGCCCTCTCCGACCACTCTGCGCATTTCACCGAGAGATTAGTGTAGCCTTGGCACTGAGAATTCCGAGGCAATGTTGCGGATAATATCCATATTTTCGAGAGAATAAAAGTTTTAAAATTTACACAAGTTATATTTCAAAGAAGGCATGGGTCAAAACTTACTCCATTTGTGCATTTGCATCTCACGTCAGGGCATGCGCAGTTTACCAAGGGTACCATGTGACAAAATAAAAGTTTATGGAAAGCGTCTATCATTAACATCTTTCTAACTCACCAAGGTGTTGTTAAAATTTCAATAACACTTCGTGATCTATAACAGTGGAACATCCGTGGAACATAGTCAGGACATTTTGCCATATGTATACACGAGGTCAAGAAAACCTTGTACTCTGTTCCAGTTAAAAATTTGAGAGGCACGTTGAAAATTTACCGACCATTCACATAAATAGTCTTATTCAGTGACATTAAAGTTCCCATCCCTAAGCTTGTTTTTACAACTAATAACAATTACGTTTCCTAATGTCCACTCGGAAATGTCGTTACATACAGAATCGAAAGATGTACCAAACGAGAAAGTTTTCCAAAAACGAGCACGTGTCTTTATCATATTCCAAAGTGAAGTTGTAGCACACCATTATACATTCGGCGTAACTTTAGAAAAGTCTGGAGAATCCGTACACAAACCCTTGGGAAATATGTTAGGTCGGTCGGGAACTGTTCTTTTTTCAAGTTTTTATTTCCGTGTGACCAATAAAAGAACCCAGCAAAATTTGGTAAAATCGTACGTAAATTTTTAAAATAAAAAAAGTTAAGTGTCGGAGGGTTTTCAGCTCCGTTTAATGTTAGTTTTCGTGCAAATTTTCTGTAAGCTTACGTTGTAATTATCCAAACTTAACGTACAACATCTTCTACTTAAAAGCGGGTTATTAAAGACCAACAGTTCTCTGGAGTCACTCATGTGTTGTGGATCCTGCCCTGCATTTGCATTTGAAAAACATATTTCTAAGTTTTTGATTTAAAAGCTACATGATAATTTCCTGCTGTTCAGAAGTTACTTTCCCCTATTAATCTACTATCTCTCAAAGGTATAAACAATATAATTATGCACAATGAATAAATATCGAAAATTTACGAAAAATGTGAAAATAATCTTATTTATACCTCAAAAGTGAGGGTACAAAAGAGAGGTCGAAGGTTGGTATTGGGGGGTTGCTATGACAGCGTCATTCACGAGGACATAAGCAATTTTAGCGACTACAAGAATCACCATATTTTTTTAACAAATTATTATCAATTATATGAAACTTGTCCCATTACCTCCGGACCTCCCTATCACAGTAGATAAAACTAACTTGGATATAAAGGTCCATTTCAATTTTAAAATCTTTGAACGGTGACTATCCATATCGGGTCCATATCACTGAAAACTGCCTTGAACAATATTCCTGTAAATTGTATTCATGCCTAGGGTGAAATAATTGAATAAATAAAATTCTAAAGAGGCTAAAAAGTCAGAAGCTGCTGAAGAGACGGTTTAATGCCAAAATCTAGGCTCCATTTCAAGTAGTGTGGAATTTGAAATGGATAGTATGCAGGAATGCATCTTTATCATAAATTATCCTTTGCTCACATTTACAATCTCATTTCATGATATGCGCCCTCTATGTTAAGGACATCGACTTTAACTCCTCTTTGATGTGTACACATATCGTTTATGCTTTATCAGTAACTTGTTTTCTATAACATCGCTACCTTAATACATCAAATGCTGATGTGACTTCATTTGTGAACAGAACCTTGCGACGTAACAAAAACGTTGCCAACACTTGCAGCGCCGTATACGTGCCATGCTATACGCCGCGGGATACTCTAACAATGCCAATATCATGAATATGGTATTATGGGAATATTCCTTCCTAGAGGAATTGATTACGTTGTCATGTGTAAAATCATCAAAACTATTAATAAAAAAGTAAAGTTTTCAAGAAATCCTTTCATAGTATTCTGGTTTTGCATTTTGTCCAAATGTTTTGTTTGAGATCAATAGCTGAACTGGAACTTGAGAACTTGAGAAGACAGTGTGCAAGCAAACAAACAAAGACGTGAAAACAATTAACGATATTCGAGTCCTCTGAAAAGGAAAACAGCTGCAGCTGTAACTTTTCGTAATATTTCTATCACTTTTTAGAGACAAGTCCGTTTTTTTAATTCTGTTCACTAAAGTGTATTGGAGAACAAATATTTAGAATCGGTAAACACGGTGGATGTGTTGTAAAATGCACTCAAAACTTAGCTGTCCACGACAACGTTGACTGTGGAAATTAATTGTAAGCATACAAACTGAAATGAAAAGTTTTAAAACTATACATTTTATCACTTTTTGAGGCGTAAAACAAGAAACTATTTAATGGAATTTTAAGATTGGAAATACTGACTGTCACAGTTTTTAAGATTTGCGTGTGATGTAAGTTTGCTGAAGAGGACAGTAATATATATATATATATATATATATATATATATATATATATATATATATATATATATATATATATATATATATATATGTATATATATATATATATGTGTATATATATATATATATGTGTGTGTGTGTGTGTGTGTGTGTGTTATATAATGCCAATTTAATGAATATAAATTGTCAATTCAAAGAAATTTGTCAAATATATTTTGACATGTAGTAGATCAATGCAATTGTATTATCATTTTCATGGACAATGCAGAGGAATCATCACAATATGCAAGTTTCGAGAGAAAAAAATAAAAAAAGAGAGGTCTAAGAGCTGGTGTTAGGGAATTGCTATGAATGCACCATTCGCAAAGACTGATAAGCGATTAAGCGACTGCGAGAATCCACTTAAGCTTATTTTTTGTTTACAAATTTGTTAACAAATTAATATCTTTATATGTGAACTGTCCCTTCACCTCCGGACCTCCCTACCTTAAGTCTCCAACAGAATCGTTTACTAAGTGCTGTCTCGTCTCTTAAGTCTTTCAACGATTAGATCTCAAACTGATAATTGTCAGAATGTATTGTGTCTATTTGTTATCAATCATACCAATGGAGATCACAACGAACATTTAAATAAGATAATAACAACATTTAAGCAATATTTAAGTTTGACATTTTCCCGGCAGCTGAAATTTCGGGAGTTTCATACGATGTTAACGTTGTTGTGAAGTGAGAAGGATTATTTCGTCTCTCTAGTTTTTGCATACACTGGAATTTGAAATAGATATTCCCGTGGCATGCGTCGTTAACATATGTGAAAAGTATAATCATATTCCAGATCACACTCTTACATGTAAAACAAGCGAGCGAAAAGCGCCCTCGGCGATCGTCTTACCCTGACCAAATATTTGCAGCTTCGAGGTTACAGCAACTTTGACAATTTACAAGACCAAAAGCTTCATCTTTGGAAAGTGTTGCTTCTTCCACTTTGAACCTTCCTCTTTTGTGTCTTTCTCGAGAAAAGATCGACTGATGATATAGAATTCTGTATAAATGACGTGGTAAAATCTATTTTCTTTCTACATTATGACAGTATTATTGAACCAAGCCATTTTGCCACGTTCATAAATATAATATTTGAACGATGTGACCCTTTTAAATTTGTTTTTCTTCTCTCTGTCTATATTTCTCTGTCCCTTTGGCATCTTTCTAAATTCGAAAGACCAATTTACATATAACTATGGTAATGTATACTCGGACCATACAACTCACAATCTTAATAGCAAATGTCGATGGCATCGTTTCAATTTATTGCACTATAAATTTGTGCAACATTTTCCAGCTATATGCGTTAATTCTTTACCTATATGTTTTTTCGAGGTGATCATCGTCAACTTTAAAGTCGACCACTGTTTGATTCAAAGCTATATGGTGCAAATTTCATAATTACTCTTAGCAAAAAGGCAGTATCAAGACCTCTCGGCCTTGGACGGTGGTAAAACAGAAATGATGGTCCGTATCTGTCTTTGCATGGTCTAATTACAGGTGCGGGTTTGTTTAGTTTGTAATGTACACATCAGAGACGGATAATGTACCAGTATAACGTTATACTTGTCAGCTGGATTGGCTTATGCCACTTTCAATTAATTAATGGACAAAAGTGATGCTGAAAGGACATCACCACAATTATTGACACAATTACATAATTATTATGATATGTAACTCGCTCATTTCACCTCATTGATACCCTTACGTCTGTTCCTCTTTATATGATGACAAAGTCTAACAAACAAAACTTGAATTTAATATAACTTCCTTCATTTCGCAGTATGTGACATGCTGTCTTACTAACACCAAAAGAAACACTTTGACCTAATAACCATAAAATTGCAGAAAGCATTTTAAATCATTCTTTAAGGTGACAAGCGTCCCGAAAATGAGTTATAAGTTTGCATTGAGAAACTAGTCTCTTGCAGAACAAAGAACACAGGTACTGGATCGTAAATAAAACTGAAAAAATACGTCATTTGCTGTTTAATTGTCTTCGAAAAATTCAAATATTTAAGTTTCACAAAACAAAAACAATTAAGATGAGTTCACGAGTAAAGTTTTGAGTATGTTTCCACGGCCGACACTATATGAACGTCCTAAAGAATCTACACAGGATTGTTGTTGGAGGTCATCACGATGTTCGCATTCGAATAAAGTTCGCTATATTTGAGAAGGATAATGTATACTATATTTGATATAAACTCAGCAGTCGGCCCGATTGAAATGTTGATATTATTTTTGAATTGGGTGATTTGTCTAATCTGAACTAAAATAGTAATAAAATTTGAATACAGTTCGCATTACGAGTAACATCACTACAAAGAACTTTATTGTGTGGCAGACAAACATTTCCAAAGGCTAGGGTACACAATACCATTTGAAGTGTCACAGAGACAACATCTTCTTATTTTGAACAACAACAACAACAACAACAACATCATCATCATCATCATCATCATCATCATCGTCGTCGTCGTCATCATCACAATTAATCTTTAAAACTGGTGAGCACTGGTGAAAGTGTAAGCTGTTACTCAATCAACCAATGCATATTTCTAGAAACTGTTTGCCAGTGTAACAAGTTGAAAGAAGGCGAACGAAAGTTGCAGGTCTGCTCTTTGTTTTTGGGGATTTGCATTTTACCCCCAACACGGCAACTTCATATTTCCTTACCACTTAACACTAACATTGTCAATCACGTCTGAATTGTGACACTTCGTTTAAGACAAAGTTGGCGTCACATCACCCTAATTGTGATACACATTAACCCGAGAACGAGAGTAGTCGTCACGGAAGATAATCTAGGACTGTTTGGATTCATTACATTTGTCGATAGTGACACCAAAACTGTTCCTGGAATTATTACTAGAAATTGGTAACATGTCACTTTTAAGAATATTTTTCAGAAGACACTAGAAAAGATCGGTCGACTTCTGCCATAAAATGCATGTACAACTCTAAACTGAATATGCCAAATTCATAAGCTTATGTACCAAGGTAGCTGATGGGGTAGGCCCCCTATAATACAAAAACACTGAATGCGTGTCTATACAAGTAGAGTGATAGTCCGGAACGACAACTCTGTCCTAGAGATAGTGTGCAAGGTCCTTAGCTCTGATTTTTGATAGGGACTTTATTGTTTGTCATGTTTACGGCCCGACTTTTTCGTCTCTTGAGGGTCGCTCCTCAATTGAGCGACCATGGGCCACAGTATGTGTAGTTTTCCGTACAGTCCATATCAGACTATGCTCCAAACCTGAAGAGTAGAGCAGAAAACGTGGACTTCTTTACTTATATGTGATAAACTAGGGTGTCAGGAACTTAATAAATCAAATTTGATTTTAATAGGAAATATTTTTACAACTACTGAGTCACCAATTTATCGAATTGGTGTGTGCCTGAATCGCTCAGTTTGATCACGATCACTTTCGTGGAATGACCGTGGTTTGATGAATGAAAGCGCCTCAGATGCGACGATGGCGATTGTCGGAATTGAAGGTGAATCGTTGATAAGAAATGTTCTCATCGTTACATTTACGTCACTTTACTTTTTCTGATTCTTCTTTGATTTTTGCAAGTTTTCACGAAGATAGACTATTCAAATCATAAACAAGTTGCTTTGAACGAAACATTATCATGACGTCACGGATCAGGACTGAATTAATAATTTAGTATGTGACGTCACGTTTACAGGTTGCGCATGCGTCCATTTCAGCTCTTTGGGGTTTCCCGACATTCAACACAGGGGCACCGCACCCTCGGAGCGAAGAGAAAAGAAAATAATAATTGTAGCCTGATATCAACGATTTGAGGAACGTTTACTTGATTTTACAGGCGATCCATCGGGTGTTTCCCACCACCAGTTTGTAGTAGAGTAAGTAAGCTTTTGTTTCATCGACGTTTTATACCATTTTTCCTTGCAATATAAATATAATTTGTGGATTTGTAGTCGTACGTCGCCGGCATCCGTAGGCCGACATTTGAATGAAGCGTCGAAAGGCATAGCTTTCGACTCTGGTTGCATTCATATTTATTTCGAAAAAATTGCAGGTCAGTATTGCATGATCAGTGTTTGTAATTGTTAGTGCATGTGATTTTTGATGTATTCAGGTGTATGTTAATAACCTTTTCAGATTTTTGTGCACCGTACCCGCTTGTGTCACAGACGTCAAATGACAGCACCTCCATCAACTCTATGTTACTGTAGCTATCGAGATGTCTGCATAAAAAATACAATAATAATTTGGTGAAATGTATTTCGATCGTTCTGTCGTATTTCTCAACTTTTTCATTCTGAATTTTTATTGCAAATTCGGAAAAAATATTACAAACTTGTCTGTAACTCAAAAAATCACGTTGCATATGGGTAAGTGATGTTTTTCTTAAATTTTATCGTCAAAAATATTCGCGAAAAATGGTGGAAAATAACGTGTCCGCCATGATGGATGCAGCGACGTTCTCGACTACTTGAAAATTAAATAGATGTCAGACCATTGTGCTCACTTATTCACTCGATTTGTATAACCGATGAAGACAAAATTTTAAGTTGCAAATTTTATTTTGTGTGACCGGCTTACCGATCACCTCCAATGTAATAGTTCGTGAAGATGTTGCTGAACAACGGTGGTAAGGCTTTGCTGTATTTCCAAGATGGCTGCCCCTGCATAATGATTTACTTTCAGGTATTTTCGATGTAGAGCTCCCAGACGGCCCGAGATAACTTATTTTTGTCAGGAGATTCGAACGACACTGATAGCGAATCATCCATAAATTTGTGGTACAACTATGTAGGGGAGAAGAGGCTATGTGCTTCCACGGGAAAAAATTGAGAGACGTAGACACAGTACCAAGTTTGTAGATACAGCGTGTATAGTAGTAGTACATGTCAAATCACTGAATCAGTATAAAGTGTATGCGTTTTCTTTATATTTTGTAAGTTAACACATTCTGAACCAAAATGTTTCAATGTAAGTAATTACATAACATGAACAACATATGAAACAATAGTTTCACACGACACTGCATAATGAATTAAATCGGTTGTGTAAGGATAACTGAATATTGGGGGATACGTTTCATGAATTCTAGGCCCACCATGTGTTGTGGTCTAATGGTTTATTTGTACTCATTATGGTTGAAGTAAACCCAAGAGGACATTCAATGTTTATTTAGCCTGAAATGTGCCCAATCACTGTAATTGTTCTGTTATGCTCGGACTGTGGTCTGAGAATTATTGTGTGCAAGTGACCATCGTATCCTAACATACCAGAATATGGGTCATTCGTCAAATCCTTAGAATTGACATGTGAAGTCTAATACACAAAAGGATATGTAAAAAGTAGGTTAGCTGTGTATCATAGCATTTCTAGGGGTGAGCATTTAGAATCATGCCTGTATGTGTGTTGCTATGAATAAAGTGGGAGGGGCATGCAGTACCTTTGATGTCATGTTGCCAAACAACCAAAACTAGGGCTTCGCCAGGAGATCAGCCCACATGCAATATTTCCCTTCTCTCTCCTTGTACTGCTCATAGAAAAAAAAATGATACAGGGAAGTATGATTTTTTTTGATATTTGATTTTTTTGTGAACTAAGTTGAAATTAATCACTACTTGTGGCATTCAGGTTCAGCTACTGAGGTAGGCATTGTTCAATATCTTATTGTTCAGATTGTGGTGACATTTGTATGACTCATAAAAATAATGAACCAGCAAAGTCAGGTCATTATTCATGGCATATCCAGATTTGACCCTAGTTAACAGACAGAGCGTAGACTTCGGAATTGTGGTGAGGATGTGTAGCAGTTACCAGGTTGTATATTTTAAAAGGGAGATATTTTGCCATGTGTAGTAGAATTAGGTCATCAAATTGGTTTTCTTCCGTTACTTTTCATCCATACAATATTCTGTCAACTGTGAAAGTTATGACGACTAAATGCTTTCATTGGTGAAAATCTTCAGCTGCATTTTCCCCCACAACAGATGAGATTTAGTGTATCCCAAATTGACCTATTTTACAGCACCTCTCTCTCCATGTGAGTATCAGAGGCTGGTTTGATGAACCATGGACTCATACATGTGTTGTTGTTGTTGTTGTTGGCAAAATAATGTATATTTAAAGGGGCAGGTTTGTTATCAGTGTTCTGTCTGAGCAAATTGACTTAGCACAACTTTCTAAGAAGCACAAAGGACTAAAGCTATGTAATATACTGAATGTCAACAAGCATCATATAATATACGGTATTGCTCACTTTAGGAAATCTGAAGAAATTCACAAAAAATCAGAAATCTTGAAAGTTTGAGGGCACATTGACCTCTACTGTATTCTTATTAGCCAATCTTTACTCTCTGCTGTGTGGTCCCATGGTTTGTGCTGTGTGGAGGAGGGACCTGATCAACCTCCTGTTTATTGTCTGTCTGAACTACAACTAAATGTTTCTACCTTTGCTGAATTCTTTTGATGTTCATTTGAAACCTCGACTCAACCTATGTGGACAGACTCACACCATGCTGAGTGTTTCAAGTATCAATTATTCTGTCATTTCACATGGTCCCAATATGGTATACTCTTCACATCAACGTAGTAGCTACAGTGACTGGATAAACAATACGAGCTGGTATGGAATATGAAAACAACACTTGTTAATGTAAACAGATACTTGATATACTGCTTTCTGAACATCTGAAATATGTGCAATCTGTGATGACAGTGTCTCAAAGCAAATCCTCTAGGATCTAAGTGTCTTTTGTAACCTCTCATTATCAATGTGAGCATTGTTGTATAGAAAGTTGAACATGAAAGTTTTGATTTAATTTGTACACATTGTTATTTTTGCTTGCACTTCTGAAATAGCAGAATGTTGGAAATAATAACACCTAGCTGTTGGTTATGGTTACATCAAGCATTGTAAAATACATTATAAATGGTAGCTTGTTTTGTTCATGACCAATTGAAAAGAAATTGTACAAAGAGAGTGAAGGAAGTACTTCCCCATACAGGCATCTTGTGCAAGTCTTTTTGACACATGCTAGATTGTGTATAGACAGGCTTTTATGTCTTAATCACAAACAGTGAGTTTTTACAAAAAAGGTGCAGAAAATTTGACCTCTGCCACTAAATTTGGAAATTTTCAGTTGTACACCAGGTTTTCGTGATTAAAAGAAGAAACATTTAAATGAAACTAAATTCATGTATATCTATTATTTTACTAATTTTCAATGAAATTGTTGTAACAGCAATTACTGGTTACTTTTTAAAATATATTTGAAAACCAAGTTTCTATAATTCCTTTCATGATTCTGCCTAATTCAGTAATGCATACCTTTTTGATAATTTACTTATCAATCAGTTCACTACAAGTTACTTTATCCATTTTCACACACTACAACTGACAGCTGAAATTACCCAGACAATAATCTGTGTCTTCATATTGTTAACTGTTGTTGTGTTGCTAAAAACTGTTCATCCCATACCACATTGGTTGTTACCAAAGATCGTTGTTGTTTACAAAATACATGTACACAATTGTATAAAAATTGTAAAATTCTCGCATGTTGCTGATTGATGATATGTAGTGATGATTTTCTGGGCTTTTTGTCATCCATGATCTGAACTTTGATGACCTTAGATTTGTTGACCCATTTGTCACAGATATGATGGAGATTGTTTGTGCCCTGTTGCTGCTCATTGAATGTTGATCACACTTCAGTGACTTTTACTCCTTTGTCAATACCTTTCCCAATTCCCAAGGCTAAATCTTGTGTTCATTTAATTTTGTTCCCTCTTCAGCTTGTTCCCTCCTGGCATGTGTCTTTACAATATCACACGTTTTGGTGAATGGTGTGCCAGTCCCTGTCCTGATGTATAAATTGTGCAAACTTCAAATACTTGATAACTGAACTAAACTTCTTGGTGTGATTTATAATGCTGCATTTCATGTAACAAGCATGTACATCCCTTTACCAGCCAGACAGTATCACTTCCCCATTTGCCAAGTCAGTAAAAAGTGGTATTGAGCCAAAACCATATGTACTTTCACCCACTTGGCTTGCTATGTTATACATGTAGCAGCTTTAGTCTGTAAAAATCATGTTTACAATATCTCTGTCTTCAGGGACCTTCAAATCTTCAAGTCTTTGTTATAATGCAGCATATGGGACATGTTTTGCTTCACTAGTTTTAACCAACTTGACCTGATAGTGAAATATGAACTTGGCAGGTAAAGGGATATGGTAGAATCCTGGTTGAAGTGATATAATACAAATGGTGTCTATATAGCATCTTTATACAATTGTCAAGATGTCTTGCTGTTGTATGTTGGCCACCATTTTAGTAGGTAGACTGGAGTAGATGGCTATGTTTTTGTTCAACCTACACCTAGACATATTGGGTAAAGTGGGAGTGCATGTGGCAAACTATGGTTTCGATGAAGCAATATATTTGTATCAGAAAAAAATACCCTACACACCCCATGATGTTCTCAAGAAGGTTTACAATATACATGTAATCAAAGATGTAAGGAAACTAGCTTGAATGTTTTTCAGTTCAGCAAAATTTGCACTGAATGTGGTCACTCAATAAAAAGGGCGATTTTGCAGATAAAAAGCATGCTCAAAGTAGATGGAGAAATGTGAAATCTTGTAGATGGTTTGTTGAACCTTTCTGATATTGTTGTCTACCTCCCCAAAATGTTGAGGACAACTGTTCAGGATGGTTAGTATTAATTTACACATCGTATTTTAGAAATCCCCTTTTTTGTTTGTGGATCAACAGTTTCATATTATTAATAGGTATGAACCAAAAACTGGAAGGATCCCTGCATGTTCTACCCTTTGTAAAAAATCATGACATTGGATATACTTAATGCTTGATAAATTCTGAGAATTCTTTG
>LD347854.1:30806-44760 GCA_001465055.1 Ptychodera flava | reverse complement strand
AGACTGTGACAGCCGCGATATTTTCTCAGCTTGAGAAAATGAATATCGATACTGCCAAGGTCATCGGCCTTGGCTCTGACGGAGCATCTGTTATGACTGGACAGCACAATGGCGTTGGTGTTCGTATGCAGCGAGTGAACCCGTTTTTGACGCAAATCCATTGCGCTGCACACAGAGTCGCATTGGCATCTTCAGACGCAACCAAGGGGATTGAACCAGTAGCTAACTACAGGCGTACTGTCAACTCCATCTACAGCTACTTTGAATATTCGGCCTCCCGATATGAGCGTCTACGGGAACTGAACAGGGCCTTGGATAACGCAGACTTTTTAAGTCTAAAACAACCTTGCTCCGTACGTTGGTTGTCACTGTTAAGGGCAGTAAAAGCCATCGAATGTAACTGGCCAGCATTGATAATGGAGTTAGACGAAGACGCGCGCAATAACCCAACTGCTGATGGAATTCTACGACAGATAAAGCAGTTCTCTTTCGTAGCTTTAACCCATACTTTGTCCAACGTACTTCCTGTAATGGATCGACTGAATTTAGTGTTTCAACGCGAGAACGTGAATTTGTCGGTGGTGAAACCCGTGGTCAGTGCTACGATTGCCAGTCTAGCTGAGTTGCGACGTAATGGTATGTCTGGTGTGAAAGAGCAGCAATTTGAACTGGAGTTTCGACAGACCGATCGTCACTTCAGAGGGCACCGACTCACGTATGCGTCAGATGTCAATGTCAATGCCTATAAC
This sequence comes from Ptychodera flava, assembly GCA_001465055.1. Classification (NCBI taxonomy): domain Eukaryota; kingdom Metazoa; phylum Hemichordata; class Enteropneusta; family Ptychoderidae; genus Ptychodera; species Ptychodera flava. The sequence continues at coordinate 44,011 of LD347854.1, read as the reverse complement.
GGGGTTCGCCGTGGGTTCATTGATCATCTAATAGCAAGTCTCCATGAGCGATTTCCCGACCAAGATCTTCACATACTCAGCTGTTTAGACAGGGTTCTAAATGTACATAAATACCCCGCTGAAAACCTGAATGATTACGCTATGGCTTAAATGGAAGTGCTGGCTGATTTCTATGGTACACCAAGACGCAACGATGACAACGTGGAGGTCCCACCCATTGTAAACGGGGATGATTTACGTGAACAGTTCGTGACGGTAAAACGTTCCCTGGCGGGTCACGGCGTTCGTACATTTGAAGAAGCTTGTGGTGTCCTCATTGAAGATTACGCGGACATTTTTTCAGAGTTCAAGGTTTTGGCAACTTTGGCATTAGTTTTGCCGATGTCCAGCGTGCCATGTGAGCGAGGTTTTAGTACACAGTACAGAATCAAGACAGCCCGGCGCAGTCGACTAACGGACAAACACGTTGACACTTTGATGCTGATTTCGATACACGGGCCCGAGCTACCTGACTTTGATATAGATCGTGCCGTCACAGCGTTTAATGCAAAGAACAGAAAGAAATAATTATATAACAACAACATGACAATAACGTTCGAGAGACGATTGTCCGGAAACTGTAAACTGTAGTTTTTGCATATGTTCAGCCATAGTGCTGGTGTGTTCACTCTGGTTCAATGCCAGTGACACAATCGGAATTTTTACAGAGCAACTTGATCGATCCATAAAAGAATTTAAACAAAAACAGAAAGATTTTGATTACCCACCGTTTTTCTGACATCAAATCCATGACTTTGTAATGGTGTCTGACCCCAGTGTTGTATTTTGGGGCGTTTATTATTGAACATTTATCGTTGAGTTTGATCATCATTCTTTTGATCACATTGTTACAAAATTGATGTGTACATGTAATGGGATGCTCATCGTTGACTGGAAAATGATTCAAGTTGTATCCGGTAATGTTTAGTTACGTTCTTGTGGCTACATTGTTCTGTTAATTGAAGTAAACATGCTTTTGACGCACAGTCAAATGATTTTGACGCAATTTTTTCATTGAACGCATAAAAAATCCGCACAACAAAATATTTTACCGCGACCTCTGTGTTTACAATATCTCTGTCTTCAGGGACCTTCAAATCTTCAAGTCTTTGTCAAAATGCAGCAAAAGGGACATGTTTTGCTTCACTAGTATTAACCAACTTGACCTGATAGTGAAATATGAACTTGGCAGGTAAAGGGATATGGTAGAATCCTGGTTGAAGTGATATAATACCAATGGTGTCTACATAGCATCTTTATACAATTGTCAAGATGTCTTGCTGTTGTATGTTGGCCACCATTTTAGTAGGTAGACTGGAGTAGATGGCTATGACTTTGTTCAACCTACACCTAGACATATTGGGTAAAGTGGGAGTGCATGTGGCAATCTATGGTTTCGATGAAGCAATATATTTGTATCAGAAAAAATACTCCCTACGCACCCCATGATGTTCTCAACTTCAAGGAGGTTTACAATATACATGTAATCAAAGACGTAAGGAAACTTGCTTGAATGTTTTTCAGTTCAGCAAAATTGGCACTGAATGTGGTCACTCAATAAAAAGGGCGATTTTGCAGATAAAAAGCATGCTCAAAGTAGTTGGAGAAATGTGAAATCTTGTAGATGGTTTGTTGAACCTTTCTGATATTGTTGTGTACCTCCCCAAAATGTTGAAGACAACTGTTCATGATGGTTAGTATTAATTTACACATTGTATTTTAGAAATCCCCTTTTTGTTTGTGGATCAACAGTTTCATATTATTACTGTAATAGGTATGAACCAAAAACTGGAAGGATCCCTGCATGTTCTACCCTTTGTAAAAAATCATGACATTGGATATACTTAATGCTTGATAAATTCTGAGAATTCTTTGAAACACAATCTTCTGCATGATATTAAATATTCTTGATAAATACCGTTAGTAAGAATTCTTTGAAACATCATTAACAAAATTTTAATTTCTTGGAACTGAATGTGTGACATTGAATGAGATGTTCCTTTCACCAATATTGTTATGTAGTTGATATTTCAATGTAGAAGCACTGATTACTGTATTGCAGGCCACTCAAAGAAGGAATGCTGTAGTAAGGCAGTTTTAAAACAAAAATTTGAGGAAATGTTTCGTAAAGTTCAATGCTGCTGGCAGAGTAATGCTACCTCTGTGGTCACTTTGGTCAATACAACTTCTTTTAACTGTTCTGTGAAAAAAAACTGGTATGTCAACTGGATGATCGGTTTGGTGAATATAGTAGCAGCAGCAGCAGCAGTAGTTGTTGTATATTATTGTGCAATATTTCATATAAGCTTAACAGGTAGTCCGTTTTTTTTGCATTGAATTGAAAACAAGTAAATAGGGCTAAGGCCAGAATTGAACTTACACAAAGTTGATCACTGCCATACAGTAATATTCCATGCAGTGATGCACTTACACAAATTATTCCAGATTTATGTCCTTACACAATGATAGTAGTTAGTGGCACTCAAATGTACATGGGAAGGATAATAATGTATACATAAATACCCTATAGATTTCAAGCTTTCAATTTTTCCTGGCAAGCTTGCATCTATCTTTTATTAACAGTACTGAAATAATGGCTTTAAAAAAGGCACACTATACTATGCCCTAGTGCTCTGTAGTACTATTGATTATAATTAAAACCCGAAAGAAATACTTGACTCACTAGATAGACCTGCAAGGAAGCTATGGATTTATGTATGAAGACAGTATTTGCCTCGAAATTTTGCTTGAGTTCGAGCCAGGGAAACTTTCAACCATTTTCAAAATCCAGAATGAAAATAGAGGGTCTCCATGCAAATTTTGGTACTACATTTAACCTTTTCACCAATCCTATTGTTTTCTATTGTAAAGTTGTACCTATAGAGAGGGATATTGGGGTGAAAGGGTTAAATAAATTTACTGAAGATTTACAGAGATTTGATATTCTGAATCGCCACCAGCTCTATTTTTATTGGAAAAAATAAATTTTTAAATTTCACGAAATAAAAATATGGAAACTTTTATTCACTTCTAGAACTTTACTGTAAAATGAGCCCACACAAGAGATAGATCAGGAAGTATTGTAAAGATCTGAGTCCAAATGTGCCATTGAGGTGCATTCTGCTATAACAAATAACTACATGTATTAGTACACCATATAAGTGGTCCATGGTCAACAAGAATGGCTTTAAGAAGTTTTATCGCTAGTGTAAGGCTATTGTTTAAAATGATATGGGCATTTATTGAAGACATATTTATCTGTTCAAACTCATACCAAAGGTAATAAAGAAAACCTATCTATGCATTCATGCAGCAAGTTATGTGTAGCTTCATTGTGGCCATGGCAGAATATTTTTCTTTTGAAAGAAATAAATTGTGAGAAAAGATATAAGTGACAAGATTGTATGATGGTTGAGGCGAAGGGATTTTTCAGAGCTATGTCCACACCATGTCAGCTGGCAGACAACATATTACATTGTATCAGAACATTCTTAGTATGCAAGGCTATAAGTTGAAGTAGATTCTACGGGAGCTAACAGTCAGCCTTGCAAATACAGGTGATGATACAAAAAATGATGATAATGATGTCATTAATCCATGTCACAAATTGCCAAGTTTACCCAGTGGGCCAAAGTCCTTCATTATCATTTCTGAAATCCTTTGAACAACATCATTTAAACACTGTCAATACAAACAATATTTAAAACTTAACAATTGGCTAACCTTAGCAACCAGTGAAACATTTCCACCTTGAAAGATTGTTTATTGATTGGTCTTTTATAAAGAGATCATCGCTTATATATTGCTTATGCTGGGTGTAACAAAGAATTGCAAAGTTTAAGGTCGGCTACTCAAGTCTGTTCTGTACAGAATATGAGGGGGAGGGTAATGGAACAGGAATCATTAGTTGTGGCAATGCTAACATCATAGTGTCATTGTCATTGTTTTGCTCGATTACATGTAAAGATCTTAATTTGGACTTCTATCTTTTTTTAAGACATGCCGTGAGAGAAACTGGTGGTAGGTTGTCTTGGCAATATACACACTGTTGGAAGATGGTAGCTTGTTGATTGGTCCAATGGCATTGTTGTTATTGAATCATTCTGAACCATGAATCAGACTCCTTGGGTTACTGTAAATCACTAAAATCTACCAATCAGATTTAATCTTCCAAGTTGATGCAGATTGGCTCAGATTTTGTCCGGTCAATTCTGGAAGTAAAGGAAATTTACATCACAATGAAATGTATTTGTTGTGTTTGGATTATCTCAGGGTGCAGGATGGTTGGAGAAGACTCCAGTACAGGTGTCAATGGATGTGATACATTTGCATAATGACATACTAATGAACCTTTCACTACAAAAATTTAGTGTGTCAGGCTTGGCATAATCTACTGGCCACTCTTGCTTTCTACATTGTTAAATTTCTTTGATTACAAATGTGAGTTTATTGACAGTCTTGAAATGTCTGTTTCAGAGGACGTTTTGTGTATTTCATACACTAACATTTTTTACAAAACTTATGATAGTAATGATGGAAAACTGTATCAATGACCTTGTCAAAGGGTACTTGCGGGGACTAGCATTTACTTGTGCATCAAGATAGCACACTCATTTTCACATCTTATTCTAACCATCTTTGTGACTGATCACTTAGAGTTTGATATTTGTGCACCAGGATATCTTGTTTACCATCCAGTAGATTTGTTGTACATCTGTAATGATGGCTTCCCGACTTTCTTCTTGCCACCTGAAATGACTTCGTCCCCAATTCTATCCACATTCCCCTCTTCTTTCTTGTCTTGTTAGCATAGTGTTTTGCTAAGGTATGGGTACATAGTTGAGGATATGTTTCATTTCTGTTGTTCCTAGGGGGGAACCTTGTAACTTGACTTGATAACCCAAGTAAAATTAAATTGGTTGTGTCACCCTCAGCAAGAAACACTGTACTGACATTTTGAAAAGGTACTGCATTCTCATTTCCCAAAATACATGGTTATTGTCATGGAAGCAATATGGCCTCCTTTCTCCATTGGCTATATTGCAATCCAGTGTGAATCCACTTGGCCAAGAAAAATCTGATGGGATGCAGTCCATATAATCATACCACAAGACTTGTGATGCAGTGTGTATGTTCTGATCAGGGCAAGTCTCTAAATTTTTGTTCCAAAACCAATGTTCTCAATCATTGCCATAAGATTCTATCATCTATCATCTTCTAAGGCAGTCCATTCGAAAGAGACTGTTATTATGACATGATCCACCTGACTGGTAAATCTTACATTTGTAAGCGGGCTACCAGAAAAACTTGTGCCCTGATGATTCAGTAATGCTGTCACACTGATAGCATTCAGCTTGTTGGTTTTACAAATGACAATCACACAGTAAGTGAGGCTACCCACAATTCCCCTTGATTTGTTCACTCCGACATTTTTTGCTAAAGGCTTTTTCAATTTTATCAGTTTGTTAACAATTTTTAACTTACAATTAAAGTTAAGGATTATTTGTTAAAATTTATGTTCCAAAATTATTGATTGTTTTTAAAATTCAAGAGTAAACTGAATGAGAAGTCAATGTTTGGAGGTGCTAAAAATTGCACACTTGTCAAGATAAAGTTATCAGCAACTAAGATGGTCTCATCATACCACCTGTCAGACATGCAAATTTCCTTTGTTATGAACATTTAAAAAAATCAATACCCTTTCTTTTGCCAACACAGATGCAACTTATTCCCATAGTTTCCTTGAAAATATTGTGTATGGCTGTCAAAAATCTATGTCGACAAAATTACAAAATTGCTATCTCCTCCGTGGAAAAGGGGTTGATCTTCTCATTATTCACAGTGAGAAATAAGAAAATCATGATTATCAGAACTATGTTGCCAGAATTTTAAAATATGGACCGAGTTGTCCTATGTACAGAAGAAATTTGCTTCAGTTCAGTGAGTGATCTCCGTGTGTACAGATCATGGAGAATTGTGGGTAGCCTCACTGTGAATCAAAGAGGTCTTTTCTGATATATGTCTGCTTTATTCCTCTCACAGTAAATGCAAATTTAATAGAGAAATAAATATGTAAAATGAATTAATTAGCGAATCAATAAAATGCACATGAAGGACAAAAGTCCTTACCATTTTACAGTATCAGAATCTCTGTCCAATAATTTTCATCCTTCTTTCTCACTTGAAATGACTTTCAGAAAGTTTTGCAGAAAATACCTTGAAAAGGACCTGGTTTCACATTGTAGCTTGTTGATATGTGGAATGAATTAGCTACCACAGTCTGACATTCACATGGTCTCGTCCAATACAGTTGAAATTTAGTCGACATTTAGATCAATGAGTTGTAGAATTCTGCAGACTTATTTATTTATTGACTGAATTCAAAATTTCTCCAAGCTAAGTTAAAATTTTATCAACAAAATGTCACAGACGTAAGGGTCAGCATAAGGGTCAGCACCGATTCGTAAGTTTCTACATGGTGTGAAGGCCTTATATTGGGCTATTCATAAGAGTGAACACACATTGCTACAGTAGAGGCTATCATTAAGGCCTGCCACAATAATTCTCAGAGACAGCCCTCTTCCAGATCAGCAGTTTACTACAACACTTAACTATGTTGCTGATTTCAAGTGTTCAACTTCAAAAGTATAAATCCTCTTCCAAGAAATTCCTTAAATTAACCCACATAGTCTAGATCTCATACAGTTATTGTATAACCATTTTTTGGCCACCTCTGCTGACAGGTTTGATTGAATTTATTACAAGGAAAATCTGATGTTTTAACCAGTTACAAATGTTAAGCGGTTGAATTGCTGTACCAGAGAGGTTTTGTTTGGAGTGGGGTCATCTCTGGTCATATCAACTTTCCATCCACAGCCTAAGTGTAGGTATGTGTGAAATTTGATCTCTGTTTGGGACTTCAGGGGTTGAAAGGAAAGTTTTGTAAATTGTTTAATTACCATGAAGTATTGTCATTCCCTTTGTTCAAGTAATGTCTTACTATGTGTTGTAAAGATGTCAATAGGTGGCTAGTATAAAAACAATAGCAAGGCATTAGCATTACATGTAAACTCCACATTTCTGGTATTTTGCCAGCATCCTAGCAATGTCTTTGCAAGGCACAGTTTTGTGTTCACAATTAGACAATCCTATCGCTCACATGAAGCCTCTTGCATAATTATGACATGTTGAATTTCAGGACTGGAATAGTTTACTGAATGAAACTGACAAAATTGGAATGTGAAATGGCTACTTTGGGACATATGTGAAAGTTTGACCAATACACATTTCACCTGTGTCACACTGTCATCTTGTTCCAGATGATGTGTGCAGTTATGCAAATATGAATTTGAACAATGTTGACATTGCTGGAATGAGGCTGTGTATAAGCAAGAACCATAGAATTTATGATCATTTCATAAATATTAGTAGACCGCAGTGTTCACCACAATAAATACAGCTGACAGATGGACCATCCTGTGTTTTCTCTTGCAGATATTTGATGTGTGTATTTTTCGAAAATTGAAATAATAGCAAAGTGTGCTTAATGATCTGAGTCCTGTATCTCTTGTCAATTACAACCACTTCACATTTTTCAGTGTGGTTCAAATCAAACGGAGAGATGACTTTCTCTGTACCCCTGTTGATTATTTGCTGGTGTTGCCAGCTGATGTAGAGTGGTGATGCCACCAAAGAATGAACAATGGTAATTTTCCCGAGCCGTAGTGTTTTTTCTGAAGTATGTTGATGTGTTTTCACTGAGTTTTAATTTGTCATGTGCTTTCCACATCAAACTTTGATTTAAGGAAAAAAGCGGATAATTTACTTCAGTTGGCAGAAGTTGAAGCGTGAGCCTTTCTGTGGCGCAACAAAAACTCATGCACTTATTTCAGTCCCACCCTAGGAAAATAAAAAAGAATGTGTGACAAGATGTTTGTTAAAAATACCTACTATATTTTTAGACTCACTGGCATCGGAGATGCATTGTGTAGAAATGTTTTCTTTTCTTGCCCTGCAAGATATGCAGCATATTGCTTACATGAACAATTAACTGTCTGGGGCAGACTGCTCTAAGTTACACTACAAGTATCCCAACTTCATGTGTGGTAGAGGCAGCCCGATCCTGCAATACATGTCTGCCCTTGTTTGGAAGGAAAAAACACTGTTTGTTAACATTGCAACACAACTCTAAAATTAAAGATCATTGTGCAAGATACTGTGTATCTCAAGCTTAAAAGGGCAACAGATGTAGTGTTTATCATATTTGACTGATTGCTACATGGATTGTTTGGCTACAGTAAATAGTGCAGTGTTCATGCAGTACGTTTGTATCCTATATCGTAAAGCCTTTGAATGTAAATTAATATGAGGCAAAGAAGTGAATTTCAAAATGAATTTAAGAAATGTCGGTCATTATCTGCATCTATTAACTTTTTGAGTGAGTCCTCCCTATCATTACCATTTGTTTGAAAGGGACAACTCCACATCAGAGTGTAAGAGATACTGTAATTAGTTCAAATCACTGTGCAATCTGCATAGATTTCTAGTGGCAATATATCTGATCTGATCAGATTTCACAGATAGCTATCAAATATTGGTCATGGAATCTGTAAAACATTCCACACTGACAAATTTTACATATTTCATGTGTACTGTAACGTGTTCCATACTGGACATATGCAGTTGTCTACTACAAAGAATGTGTAAAGAGTGGCTTGCTGAACAACAAGACATGAAAACATTTCCATAGATTTCAGTAAAGAAAGCACTACCTTGCCTTTACTGATGTGACATTGGAATGCCTATCAGCTTAGCTGTGTTGTATGTAATGCCCTGTATATTGTTTAGATTTTATAGGTTACTTCAACACAATCATTATTGTCATGAAAGGGTTAATATTTCTTTTGAATAGCAGTAGTGGATGGAAACACTAGTATTTACACTAAAGCCAAGGGGTGATCTAATCCCATATTCATCACTACTTGTAGTTATCTAGTTTGCCACAAAGTAAAACCTTCCCAAATAGCAGTTTCTGGCATTTGTTTAGGAAGAATTTATTTCTTATAAATTTCATCCGTCATTACTCTAAAAATGTTCATGCCCACAAATGACTGTCACAATCTTTACACAGTAGGATGTAACTTTTATTCTTTTACTTTCAACATACAAGAAGTAATGTATCATGAATCTGTGCCCACCTGCTTAAGTTAAGTTATATTAAAATTACAGGTTAAACTATTTTTCATCTCCCACACCATGGCATTTTGAAGAAAATGGACTGCACAGATTGGCAAAAAATTTTGGTATTCAGAGGAAATAGAACAATTATGAAAAATGTTGTTTCAGCAGGAAAGTTTTAATTTACGTGGGTAGACAAGTTTGTAAGGGTTGTACATGTGAACTGCTTGTCATCAGTGGCACAAGATGTACTCAGACAAATTTTAACTTGTGAAAAAGACTTATTTCGCAGAGAGCAGTTTCTTTCCATCCTTCTACTGTACCATCTACCATTCTGCTCAGTTTCAAACTAGGATAGATCTGTGTTCTTGAGTTTGTGTAATTATATTCAAGAGTAACTATCATGGCATACAGTAATGGGTAGCCCTAACTAAACATTTTCTTGATTGTACCCAGGATACTAAAACAAATGTTACTTTTAAAAAATTTTCTTTATGTCATTGATCTCCATTTGAAAAGATTGTATATTGCCATGTAGTTTTTGTGAAAAATATCCATGGTCAATACTATAAATGCCATCAGACTCTGTAATGTGCTCAAGTTCAACTTTGTTATTAAAATACTAATTAGTAAAACTTAAAAGGAGAACACTCTATGGACCCCTTTTCAACGTCTGCTTCATGAAAAAGAAAATTGGGCTTGCCCCTTGAAGAGGCCATTGTGACGGCAGTGTAGTAGTTTTCTAGAGTTAAATTATGAATTTAACATCAAAGGAGATGTAAATATCAAGCAAAACATACTCTGAGTTTGTCTCCCAAAATATTTTGTTTACACAGGATGGCACAAAGAAGGGATATACAATTCTTTGTACATGGATCATTGATTAACCTAGTTTCACTGTATCTCACCTTATTATTATGACCATGCATAGATCACGTGATAAAGAGGCCTTCCAGTGTTTACAGAGTCTGCTCCGTGTATTTGTGAATTAGAACTTGCATGTTGATATTGAGTGCTTCAAATTTGCTGTTACCAAAGGTCTCTTTCTGACATATTTTCTTGATAAAATCTACCAAAAAATGTTTGTTTTCAGCAAGTTAACTCATCTGAATGCGGACATATCTCAAATGAAAGTGAATAGCTCAACAATACATGTTTTTAAAAAGCCAGTTGGAAAATTTGAATGCCCATGTGATTCTATTTCCCCAAAGCTTTGCTAAAATAAAGTGATACAATGGAATTCTTTCATTCAGATTGGATATTTGTTTGTGATTTATTGTTTTGCAGTCTGTTGCTAAGGAGGCTGTCATTGATTTTCATAATTTATGAAAATATTAATCTCATTATGTTGGGTGGTGGCCATCTTGGATTTTTACCCTGTCAAGTCGTAAACGCTCCTCAGAAATGACACCTTTCTCTTCCAGAAATCGCATCTGTAGGTCGTTCCAATATCACTCTGCTGTTTTAACTATATGCTAACTCAAGATTCTCTTTTGTTTTACAGTTTTTTTTATATATAATTCTTTGAAATTTAAAAATAATCAGACATCATGAGTGAGCTAGATCAACTTAGGCAAGAGGCAGAGGCCCTTAAGAACATGATAAGGGTGAGTATGCTATATTTTGAAGTCTCTTTTGTATGTGTTATTTGTGGAGTATGATTGTTGATGTCTGCAGTGTTTGTGTATTCAGTAAAATCTTTCATTTGAGTGATTTTTTGTGGGTTTTGATGGAAACGTTGTACAAGGTTTCATTGTAAGAGTGATTGATGGCATGACAAGCAATTGCCGACTATACGGAGAGGCCGAGGTTGGGTATTATCGGCCATGTGTTGTTTTTCACATACACCCTGACATATTGTGAATCTTGTACCGAAACCAGCATTTCTCTGCTTTCTGTGTGCTCACAGGAACATATTTTCCTTGCATTTCTGTTGTACATCATGTTCACCTTTTGATGTCATGTATTGTGAGGCTAAATGTTGGATTTTGGTGGTGTAAATTAGTGATAGCTGAAAACTGACCTTGATAGACTGAATAATATTCATTAACCATGTTTGAGGCCCACATAGTCATCTTATTGCTTTCAGTCAGGTTTTCAATAACTCTGTATTGTTTTCCATGTACACAATTCAGCCAAGTGATATTGAATATTTTTAAGGAGAAAGGTTTTATTCATGTATTTTTAGACTAAATGAACAAGGTCCTCAAACTGCATTTGAAAAAGCCGATCTCTCTCTTTGCATTAATATGGGTATGGCATGATAATTCTTTCCAGTGAAATACATGTAACTTGTATTTCACTAAAATTAGCATTTTCAAAACATTTTAACTTCACTTGTACTACATACAACAGCTTATATTTTATGTTCTGTGAGCAAGATTTTCTGTTATTCCCGATTTAATTTTTTCTCATCTATTTAACCATAATCAAAGCGAAGAAATTTTGATGACGAAGTGGACTTTTTGTATATATCAGCAATGTTACACAATATTTAAGAATTTTGTTTGCCTGTTTTAAGGAAATAAATAATTTCAAATGGATCTATAGCATTGAATACATAGGAATTTAACAGTATCTAGATCTTGTACCATGATTTTATGATCGATTTTCCAATGTTACATGGGATGTGTACAATGTAAATAGGCAACAATAGAAAATATTGATGTTCGTATTTTGTGTTCTTGAAATGTGAATTGTCACCAGTTTTATATTGACAGGTTTATGTATTTGCTGTAATGAAAAATGATAAAACAGCTATCTTTCAGGCTAACTATTTGACAGCCATCATAAATATTACAAATTTATAAAGTTGGTAAGATATAAATGAATTTTAGCTGCATTATGTAGGTAATCAGTGTTTTGAAATTAGACTGTGAAAAGCATGTGACTGGGAACTTGTGCAGAGGGTAATGTTCATCAGAAATGTACAGTACAAGATAAAGATGTCTGGTATATGTCCATAGTCAGCTAAACTGCTCCCAAGTTTGTGACATTTTGCTGAAAAGTAGACAAGTGGAGATATGAGGGTATGTTGTGCTGCCAAAATTGTGCCCTAGATCTTTGCTTCTTGACATGACATCATTTACAGTGAGTATAAAATGACAAGATTTATTCATGCCTTGTATATTGTTGTCGTAGTGCATGCCTTCCTGCAGTTTCACAGCAACTCTTACAATTGTTGCTTGGCCACAGTGTGACAATAAGAAATGCCTTTGTTCAGGTGTATAGGAGCATGGATGTCTCTATACATCCATGACAGGAGTGAGATCATTTACAAGGGATTATCACAAATTTCTCTGTCACCCATGATTGCTGTATGTGGATTTATCTAACCATATCGTGTAACATTCTTTTAGTAAACCAGAGTTGAATGGCGAAGGAGTTAAGGTGTTCTGTATGTAGGAGTGCTTTCAGTATGTGGCACAGAAAGTGATCACCTACGTAGGTAGATGTGTGGCCATCTGTGGCATTCAGAGGTGTATACATACCAATAAAACAAACTGCCTTTTTGACGAGGGGTTCAAATGGATCTTTACTAGAATGTGAACAAACAGGGCAACTACTTTTTGATGTTTCATTGTTGAATCTTGTGCTTTGTGTATGTTGTGTAGAAAAATTGCATACATTCTGTTATCGCTGCAAGAAGACCAAGGTACACAGATGCACATGTACAACAGTTCTTTGTAGTTTTCTGGGTGTGAAATCACCACAAAGATGTAAGCAGTCACCTTCACCACCCGTGACCTTTCCTTACACAAATCAAGTATGGTTCATAATATTAAAGAAATGATGAAACTCAGTAAGAACTGCAGATTGTAAGTTGAATCCAACCCAGATAATTCTCATGTATAATTAATTAGTCCCCACGGACACCGTCCGGGGGGGACTTATAGGTTTGGTCATGTCCGTGCGTGCGTCCGTGCGTGCGTGCGTGCGTGTGTGCGTGCGTCCGTCCGTTCACACAGATATCTCAGAGATGCAAGAAG
>LD347854.1:6889-30670 GCA_001465055.1 Ptychodera flava | reverse complement strand
GATCTTTACTAGAATGTGAACAAACAGGGCAACTACTTTTTGATGTTTCATTGTTGAATCTTGTGCTTTGTGTATGTTGTGTAGAAAAATTGCATACATTCTGTTATTGCTGCAAGAAGACCAAGGTACACAGATGCACATGTACAACAGTTCTTTGTAGTTTTCTGGGTGTGAAATCACCACAAAGATGAAAGCAGTCGCCTTCACCAGCCGTGACCTTTCCTTACACAAATGAAGTATGGTTCATAATATTAAAGAAATGATGAAACTCAGTAAGAACTGCAGATTGTAAGTTGAATCCAACCCAGATAATTCTCATGTATAATTAATTTTAAGAAAAAAGCCCCTGATGGCTAATCCATTCTAATTCACCTCATGCATCATTGTATCATGTGCCTCTTCTTCTCTGATGTACCGTAGTGTTTCAGTCATGAATTTGTTATTATGTAAGTAATTACTCTGGTTTAATGGCGCACAGAGGAATCTTATAACAAAATTTATTCAGTTTCATAGATGGACCCTGTTAGAAATGATTTTCATTCAATGTAGGAAATGATAGGTGTGTGTTCCTATGTTTCATCAAATTTTATTCAAAGGAAATAACACTTTGTAAGTGAGATAAGCCATTCTCAATTGAAAAGTTAGGCGTTCACCCATTGGCAGAATCTGACCTACATAATTTTACATGCTACCATCTGTTTCTTTGTCTAATTACATTATCCATGCCACTAAAAATGAGGAAGAATTCCCTTTGTCAATTGTTCAAGCTTTTTAAACTTAACAATAAAAAGAAAATAGGTTCTCATTGTGGACCTTCAGCCTTGCATAATAAAAGAAATGCCTAAATCTGTTTCTGGTCGGGGCTTGTAGTTATCATATGTTGTGTTTTGCAGGCTTTGGTCTGACTCAGAAGTATCTTTGCATACTAGCTTGGTACTCATACTGTTGTCATGGCGATGTCAATCTTTGGTAGCATGTTTCCACCATTTTATTTTGTTTCCAAGATGTGCATGTGAATCATTGGAAAACATATGAATATTAGATTAGCTATCAAAATATTGCCTCACAGTCAAAGTCAGAGGTTTTTAGATCTATCTGCCAAATAGAATAAATGAAAAAATTAAAAAAAATGAATTTGTAGATAAATAAGTGAGTAGACAAATAAAGTACATATAACATTAATTACTAAGAATTGTGATATTCTGATAAACTGTATCATGTAGTACAGTCTAATACTGAATTGAGTCATCTTCTGAATTGACTCTTCCACTTCACTAATACCCAAAGGATAAGACCTGTGTGCTTCTTGCCCTAAGCCAATAGCAGATGATTTAACATTGAAAATTATAACAATACAAGTATCAAATCATCTTTGAGTATTTCAAGATAGAAACAGTTCAAGACAATGTTTTATGAGCGATGCTGTATGTTGATGTAAATTTCTATTGTATTAGATATTTGACTTACTTCAGTTAGTTGGGTAAAAGATGTGATGCACTCAGCTGTCAGAGAGACAATTTCATACATGCACATATGACCTGTGTTAATGACAATTTTGATTTACACGTATGCCAGAAACCACAGCACTGTTGCTTCCGCAACTGAACAGCAATGCATGATTAGATTTCTGAAGAGGGCCATACTCAAATTTTTCCATTCAATATGTGCATACCAGTACAAGTATCACTAAAATACTCTTCATACAGATAGCTATAGTATTTATCAAACAGTGAGTGATTATGCATGCCCTTTATTATCAAATGTTTGAATGAATTTTCATAGCTGTATGATCAGATTTGTTGATTTTGTTCTCCAATTGCATGTGAGCGATAAATAACTTCGAGATAGGTAGAAGTTATGGCCTCAGATGTAAAAGATAGCACATTATTTGCCCCTTTTGTTTTTCTTAAATTCTTTCCAAAGTTGTTTCCTCACTCAGGAAGTCAATCACATTACCCTTTGATTTTCTGCTTGACAATATCAGTTATGAAGAAAGCTTCATAAGACAAAGCTCAGCTCTGATATGGAACTGTAATCTGTAATACCGTGAAATTCAATGCCAAGTCGAGGCTGTCTTTGGTCAGTTCACCCAGGTAGCATTGTGAAAATTGGTGTATATTTATGTATACTCATATGATAACAAGTTCACAAACTCGTCTCTGGAAGGCAGCGTACACTTTAGGTAGGGTCTGCACAGACACTAGAATAATATATCTTCAAAAAATATGTCTAGCATGTATTGAAATCAACTGAGTAATTGCGCAGGATATTACACAGTTTATGATGTAAAGAAAAGTGGATTTCATGTAGGTGTGCACACAAGTGCAGGCGTACTCATTACTGCCAATCAGGCAGCTACCTGTAGAGAGATGAGCCAGTTTGTCATTTTGAATGCTAAATAGCACTATTCATTTTCAAAAGGTATTCATTCATTGGGTTTGAAATTCTCCTTAATCACAAGTGTTCATATGGTGTGCTATAGTAAGAGACATGGCTATGTAATGGACATGGTCAAGTTGTAGACATGGTAGAACTGCTGTACCAGCATGCAGTTTTTTTTCTGCATAGTCCCATGGTATGCTATAGAAAGTGAGGCTTTGGAGTTATCACTGTGAAGGCAGTGCCTTTTGGTCAGATTTCCATATGTTACTGATGTCACTACTTGCAGCAGTCTGGCCAAAACAAGAATGTTCTATTTTGTGGCTTCAACCAACTGGCGGCACGATCATTATGAAAACCAAATAATGGGAACTCAACTCCGGTTATAATATTTGTATATAACCAGTTAGGTCTCCTTGAATATAAACTAGTCAAGGTATGGGAGTGCATTTCTTTGTAAAGGCACAAATGTTCTGCGTCATAATATAAAAGATTCTCTGTGATAGTTATGAAAGACTTTTCATCAATGGAAATTCCATATGATATAAACCATGAATGGGAGAAATTTCCATCAGAAATAATTCAAATTATGATTTTACTCGCAATATTTTCTTTAAATGAATTTTTGTGGTAATTTACAATTATGGACATCCCAGTCGGTGTTCTTGAACTTTTTTCTCGAGTAGTTTGTTG
This sequence comes from Ptychodera flava, assembly GCA_001465055.1. NCBI lineage: Eukaryota > Metazoa > Hemichordata > Enteropneusta > Ptychoderidae > Ptychodera > Ptychodera flava. Next base: position 27,598 of record LD347854.1, on the reverse strand, counting down.
AAAGTCATTTATCAAAGAGAGTCGTGACTTGCACACCTTGTTGTATCTTTCTAATTGAGATGCAATATCTCTCCCAACAGGATGCCAGGAAAGCAGCAGGCGATACCACACTGGCTCAGGTTACAGCAAATATGGAGCCAGTTGGCCGAATTCAGATGAGAACGCGTCGCACACTTAGAGGACACCTTGCCAAGATTTATGCCATGCACTGGGGGTCAGATTCTAGGTGAGTCAAGCTTATTAATATATTGCTGTAGATTCAGACATTACTTTATGCATAATTTACCACACTGATAGTGATGACCTACTTTGCATGGTCCAAGATGACAAAGAGTTATTTATTTGCCAGCCTTTGCATGTGCCTCTTTTCACGTCTTTCCCATAAAAAAAACCTGAACATATAACTTTTCTGACCTTTTGGTATTTTAATTTGATTAAATTTTTAAATGGCTTTTTCCTATGGCTGTACGAGACTTGCTGCTAACGTCAGTTTTAGAAGGTTAACATTTCTGTTTCGCTAATTAGCTTGTCATTGAGTTTAAACATTTCCTTCCCCCCACCCTTCCTTAGAGGAGAGATTGCCCTATTATTGGAACAAAAGAAAGAAAAGAATACAGAAATGATGACATTTGAAGAGGTCGAAGCTGGACAGGTCTACCATATGCTGGTATTACTTGTCTCAGTCTGACAGACTTTACTCTCATCCCTATGATGGATATTCAGATAATGTGATTGTAAACCAATTAAAAATGGGACAAGCCCCTACAAAATTATCCATCCTCTGATTTAAATATCGCAAAATATTTTTGAGATACCTTCAATTCTATCATGGTAAATTGTCAATCATTGATTGATTATAGAAATCAGAGGAAATCATTTTTGTTGGGGCTGTGTTTCTACTCTACTTTGGACGAAATATTTCATTGGAAATAGCATTGTCCCAATACTCATCTAGCTAATTTGTGTCTACCCTATTCGTATGCAAATTCACTGATGTACAATGAGAAGTTCAAGGTGAGGAAATCTAGATTTTTGGTCTTTAAGCTGTTTTGGCCGTAGTTAGAGCTACATCTTGGCCCTATTATTTCAGTGTTCATTTTCTTCCACAGAAAACACAGCATTTGGTTTTGCTGTCAGAATGAAGTCTGCTTATTCATACTGATCTCCCCTACTGAATGATTGCGGTATTTATTACCCATTAAATTTGAAAATATTAGAAATCTGCTAGATGGATGCCTAGTGTTACGTTGATAACAGTAAAACATGAACTTCCGTATCAACTAGGTGTCGTAGCTAATAGACGTTGTGAAAGAGGTGTACTCCTGATGGAGGAAATTGAACTGGTGTAAACTTCACTGTGAATCAAAAGTCAATAGTCTCACTTACATAAATTTACGAATACTAGAATAAAATGGATTAAAAAAAAAAAATTCGCTTCCTTTAAATAGATGGATAGTGAATAAAAGACAAAACTGAAATTATCAGTGCTTAAGTATATCAGTAGAAGTAAATTGTCGAAGCAGGTTGTGTTCAACAAAATTTTCGCTTTCTCCCAGGGTTCGTCTGCTTTTTTAAGAGCACAAAAATAAGAGGTGACCCTTTTGAAATTGTCATGCAGGATTTGATGGAATTGATCATACATTTTCAAATGCATTCTTTCGTGAAGAAAGAAATGAGAAGGCGTGATGGCACATGGAATGTGTGCAAGGAATGAGTAGATTGTTTTACTTGTAAGACAAGGGTATTCAACTTAGGAAAAGATATTGCGCTGAATATAATTGACCATCAACACATGCTTGAAGTTATATTGGATGTCAGTGCATTATTTTGTAATGTACTTTATTGGCCACCATGAGTGGAAACATATGAGAAGAATGATTTCTTCAGCGTGGTTACCTTTCATTAGACAGGTTTGTCTAAGAAGTATTTCTGAACTATGGCAGGGAGTGAAATTCTTCAAGCTAAATTTTGAGGTTGGATTTTGGAATTAATGTGGTATTTTTTGCACAGCACACATCCCCAATGTTCCTGCTCGTAAATGCACAACTGTGTACAATATAGAACTTGACATAAGGGGCAGATTGTCTGCTGTTCAAATAAGCAAAAATGCCATCTTGATAACAACGTCAAACTTCTTAAAATAAGACCATTGATAGAAATTGGTGACCACTACATATGTACAAGACATATGCTGACTATCAGTGTGGTATATTTATATGCCTTTATTTTTTACAGAGAGATTAACATATGTGTGACGCTTACAAAGGCCGTAGTATAGAATGGACTGAGCTAGAGATGCCATAGAATGGAATGCGTTTGATTCATGCATGCATTTTTATGCAGTTATAGAATTTTTCTTACAGACATGTAAAACCTTTGCCCCTGCATGTGAATAACAAATTTACACTTGATCATATATCTGGAAAGGCTTTCACCAGCAACCACACAGGGTTGTATTTGTTCTTTCTCAAGTGCTTTGTTTTTTGGGAAAAAGAATGATGTAAAGTGGTAAAAAATTATGCTTCTTGCACATGACGCAAGGATCAATCATGAACTACTCATACAAACAGTTATGTTTGTCAACATCTGTACAAAGCCTTGTATTATTCAAGTGTAGATTTGTGTATTGCTGAACTTCCAAGTTAAAATTTGCAAAACATCACCAAAAAAAATTTGAGAGGTGAATGATAACTACCCTTGGATTGTCTGATTTTCGCATAGTTTCCCTGTAAAATTATTATATTTGAGTTTGCTTGAAAATTGCATAGAATGAATGAGTTTAATGTGAGAAGGATCATTTATCACAGTGTCAAATGCAGGGTTCTCCCTCTGCTAGCAAAACTTGTGACTCCATAAGAAGTACATCACATTCGAACTCTGCATGTTCATACAGTATGGGTTAGCAAATGATCGGATCATTCTAATACTTATGCTGTCTGTGTTTCACAATGCTTTGGATGAGGGTTTTAACCTTAAAACATACAAGTGTGACCTTAGTGTTACTCATGCCACTGTTTGCATACTTCATGTACTCAATTGCTCACTACGCTTTTCTTGCTTGGGAGAACACTGCATATTTGCATAAAGATTACGCTTTAAAACACTTGGCCTTCACTCCTCTTTTGCATCATTCTTAATGTCTGGCCCTCGCAGGGCATGACAGGGCAGGAACAATCATGCTTAGATCATACGCAACCACATGCTGCAGCTGTAGTAGTAGTTGATACCTTCTGGAGAAAGCTAGGGGAAATTTTAGTAGCATTGCACTATGTTGATACTCATCCAGCTAATTTGTATTTCCTATTCATATGCAAATTGACTGATGTTCAATGAGAAGTTCAAGGTGAGAGAATTGCTAGATTTTTTGGTCTTTTATCATGGTGTCTTTTGGCAATATAATTTTTTTTTAAATTCACGATTTTACTCATATATCTTTTTCTCTGTTTATTATAAGTGACTCACATAGATAGATCTCCATCTATTTGAATCATCAAAGCATGCACAGATATATATATATCCTATATCTATCCGTCCTGGTTGGCTTTTCGCTCATCAGTTATTTTAAGATTTTTTTTAAGACTATGCCAGGAACAGAACAAAATGGAGCAGCTTGTTTTTTTTCCATGCTTTCTCAAGTTTTGTACAAAGACGCGCCATAGCAGTATCCCAACATATCTTGACTGACCTTTGGCCTTTCTGCAGAACGTATCAATGTGTTCACAGACATCCACTGGTACTGGAATACTTGAGAGTGATGCAGTAGACAGAGTGCTGGCATGTTTTATATCGTTCCTTACCCGACCACATCATATTAAAATACTTAACTTTTTTCTTTGAATTTTATAGCTAGAAGTCAGATTACTTGAACTTAAAGCAATGCGCAATTCCATCTTTTTGTTGCAGGAACTTGGTAAGCGCATCACAAGACGGTAAATTGATTGTCTGGGATTCATATACAACCAATAAGGTCCATGCCATTCCACTAAGATCAAGTTGGGTAATGACGTGTGCCTATGCTCCATCTGGAAGTTACGTGGCCTGCGGTGGCCTGGATAATATTTGTTCAATCTACAGTTTGAAGACAAGGGAAGGCAATGTTAGAGTTAGCAGGGAACTACCGGGTCACACTGGTAAGCCCACTGTCTGTATTCTTCATAAATCAGTGTACAGTGTACATCTAAATGTGTAGGTCAGTGCTTTTCTGAAATATTCAGTGGATGTATTGAATTCTAAAGAACAGCAAAGGCAGTGGTTCTTTGATAAGAATGGTCAAAATGTGTTATTTTTCATGTGAATTTCAAAAGTCAAAGTGCCAGACAAAAGTAAAAGAAGGCAAGCCAAACTGACATCTGACAATACCAGGCTGTTTTCACTCAGGCTGGGTATAGAAAGTAAAATAGCATCTCACATGTAACAAAAATAGCTTAACCACAAAAAGGTCAGAGGTGACTGTCCTTGCTTGAAGTGTTCACGCTGCTTCATGTACATATGTGTCATATTTCATACATGAGAGTCCTGTGGTAAAAATTCAAGTTACAACTACCAAGCCTCTGTGTGTGTGTGTGTGTGGCGTGTCTTCTTGTTTGTTATGCTTAGTGTTCCTGTGAAAATCTTAACCTCTGACGATGTCAATTTTCTTCCTTGACAGGCTATTTATCATGCTGCCGTTTTATCGATGATAACCAAATTGTAACTAGTTCTGGTGATATGTCATGGTAAGACAACGATCCTTGATATTGTAGAGCTTTGTTTTGTAAACAGAAGTTAAAGTATGATGTCATTCATCTCATGAATTCATGATTTACACTGATGATCTTCACAGTACAGTACTCTCTCTGTATGCACAACAAGGTCATGAATCAAATTACAAAATATAATACATTATCTTTGGTAACTGAGTCATAGTGCCCATAAAAGTCCATGTAAGTGTATCTTTCCTCTAAAAATTGCTTAAACTGCCATGAGGTCAGTCAGGCACCATATTTATCAAAGAGGGCATTCTCTAGCTATGATAATCATTCCTAGTGAAAGAAATTTGAAATGTTGAGTTACCTGAAAATATCTTGCATGATTGCTGTGATTGAACAAAGAATGCATAATCATAGCTCAAGTCCAAGAGGCAGAAAATGTCATTTTAAATTTTAAAAAGTATCTTGCTTGTACAGCTTTCAAATATTGCTAGTTGAGCCATTTTTAGAATGCAAAAGGTGGATACCAAAACAAAAGAAAAAATTTTAAGTGGTTGTCAGATTTATTTTTATCATACCTCTAAATATATCTAACACTATGACCTTATGTTGCCACTTCTTTGAATGATTGCATAGGCTGACACTATCAGGAATAGGCTGTCGTCTGTGTACCATCTGAACATACGTATATATTACTGAAGATGATTCACAGTGTAAGAATGTCAACTGTCCCCAGACCCTACTTTTTGCTTCCAAATCTTTAGTGAGCAAAGTTAGGTCTGATGTGCAATTACTTCACATTTTGCCTTTGTATCGCTGCTTATACTTATATATCTGCTTGTTTGATGGGTCAGTGTTAGTTGTTGGGGTAGGTATGAGGAGACTTAAACGCCAGCTGTGAGCACAAAATATGAACACAATTTTAGAGTGACAGAACATATGTATTAGGTTATAATGTGTCTTTTTTGAGACCAAGGTCAGCCCAGCGGACTTGTATCAGCCTTTGGTGTAGACAAAATTGCAAATGGTAAGCGCAGTGAACTTAAAGGGGCAGGTTATTTATCAGCTTTATCTGAAATAAATTGACTAACTTGATAATACAATCAATGGAAAACAAAGGGCTTATACCATGTAAGTACTCAATGTCAACAAAAACTAATCTGAAAACCAGGGATCGAGAACTGCCCCTTTAAGGCCTCTCTTAGCCAAACACCACCCCACCCCACCCCTCAAACCATGTGTACCACAGTAACACAATTGAATGAAAGTTGAGAGAAAGGAAGAATGAGAGAGGTTGGTTGGGTTTGTTCACTTACTGAGTGATATTGACATGTTTGTATTTTCACAGTGCCCTTTGGGATATAGAAACAGGTCAACAGACTACATCATTCACAGGACACACCGGAGATGTTATGAGTTTATCATTGTCACCAGATAATAAGACTTTTGTTTCTGGAGCTTGTGACGCCTCAGCAAAACTTTGGGATATCCGTGACGGCATGTGTCGACAAACGTTCACCGGTCATGAATCAGACATAAACGCAGTAACGGTGAGTTCTTGTGAAAGCAGCATAAACTTTGGAGTGATTTATGAAATATAAAATCACTCATTATTAACCCTGTTACTACAACACCGTGGCCCATTCCATTGTTTTCAATGTTGAAGTTGGAGTTCTACACTGAACAATACGAGTGAAAGGTCAAAACCTAGGAATCATATCCTACAGCTGTAGTTGTCGTGCATTTTATACTTCACATGAAATTTTTTGCACACATATTACACCGTGTTTAACATTTATTCAAGAATAAAAATACCTAATGGTTCTACTCTAGAATAAAAGGGCGCACGATGTGTTCTGTAGACTCTGTAAGCCCAAGAAACCACATGATGGCGGTACAAACAAACCTATGTGTACAAATGTGTATGGAAATACATGTATATCTGTGTACATTTGTGCACTTGGTTATGTTTGTATGGTGGTCTATTCAAATTCCAAGTTTAACTGAGTAGCAAAACAGTTCCATGACATTGTCATATCCTCAACACTGACTGATATTAATTCCATCATTCTTCCTGACTTTACAGTTCTTTCCCAATGGGCACGCATTTGCTACCGGCTCCGACGACGCAACTTGCAGACTATTTGATATTCGTGCTGACCAAGAACTTATGCTCTATTCTCATGATAATATCATTTGTGGAATCACTTCAGTTGCCTTCTCAAAGAGTGGTCGTCTGCTATTGGCTGGTTATGATGATTTCAATTGTAATGTATGGGACACAATGAAAGGAGAACGTGCAGGTATGCTATTCCTACGTTAAAATTCTTCATTTCATCTTGAAATTCACACTATTGAAGGTTTTGCAAATTGCATATCATTGATGGAGAAATGTTGTTCAATGAATTTGTCATGAAAGGAGATTGAAAAATTAAATCTTAGATTTCAAGCTGATCAGATGTTGTTTGTTGACATACAGGCTGGGATATAAGTAATATTAACATAAATATGTAAATTTTTACCTCTTAGTCCACAAATAGACAATGAGCTATTGTTTACAAGTGAAATAGGTAGAAATACATGAAGTTATCATGACGTGCAGAAGGTTGCCAGGAAAACAATTGTAGAGAATGAGAAAATTGCATCTTTTGTAATCTTTCAAATGTGTTTTGACTGGAATCCTGCATACAAGAAATATTGTTATGGCTCCAATTTGCATAAAAAAGTATATATAATGATTCCTATATACAAAATAGGGTTCCATTCGGGTCCACAATGGTCCACAATGAACTTTCAACAGGCAAATACAAGACTTTATGTTCACTTTTGGTATTATTCATGTCACGACATGATACTCCTGTCTATCCCAGCATTGTCGGCGATACTGCATTGTTTTTTATGTCAATACCGCCAAAAAACAACTCTGGTTGTAGTTATGAAATCATATGAGTGATGTGGAGTTGTCAGTATGAGTAGATAGTTTCATTTGCCACAGTCTGCCCATGTTTAGGACTATTGTTTGTCAGTTTCATGCTTTAGAAGCAAACTTGATCCATGGACTTCTAAAACAATCCAGGGAAGTGTAGCTTGTGTGGCACATTGTGATTTTCTGTATGTAAAAGTCAGAGAATTAAAATTTTGCATTTGAAGATATGCTGCTATTTCAATGAACAATTGATACAGTATTGATTCTTTTCTACCAATGCTTTGTTTCCTTACCGACAAAGTGTTATGTCCTTCATTCTAGTGAGGATATCGCCATTATGAAAGGCCTTTTCTTTGAGTAAGGGTCTATAGTTTACCTTCACAACACTATACTTACCTGAATGGTATAATGACTAATCAAGTCCTATTACAGATCCTTTTATTGATACAGCATATGGTGATACGCGTGTTATTATCACAACAGACAAAAACCTAGTTGCTAACTTAGCAAGTAACTAATGCTGTGCCCATCATGACAGGAAGACCAACAAAATTTCCTATTTCTATCGTTCATGGATATGTTTTTGTTGTTAAAAATTTTGAATGCACTAGGGGAATACTTAGAGCTTAATTTTATCAAACCATACAAACGAGTTGTCAAAATGGAAAGCCGTCATAGGTGGCAACGCAGACTGACATTTTGTGTCTATCTCTTGCAGGTGTATTAGCGGGACATGATAATCGTGTTAGTTGTCTGGGTGTGACCGATGATGGCATGGCGGTAGCAACTGGCTCCTGGGATAGTTTCCTTAAAGTCTGGAATTAATAATTTATATTTATTATCATTAATTGTCTTAAAAACGTGTATTATTACAAATTGAAATGAGAGAATGTAAAACCACTTAAAAAAATCGTAGACAAGCTATCAGACATTTTCAGTAATAATAGATGAAGATGAATTCCCTCATGTAGGTGTTGGTACAGAGACTATAGTACCAATTCTTATGAATTGTGCTGACTTTTGATGGAGAGTAGTAGCATTTTAATAATGTGAACGTGGATGTACTAGGTCCATTATCATGGTATGAGGTAATGGCTTTCCTGTATTGCCTTGACAACTCAGAACTTTCATTGCAAAGGAGTACTTGGAAAAATTTTTTTGTCTGTAATGAAGAGGAAAAAAGTGTACAGGCCCCCTGTGTCATTGTCTTTAGATGATTTGTACTGAGTAGCAATATTGTGTTGGTTTTTACTCACAATTCTAACACCGTATGGTGCTTCTGTTATTACCTGCAGATGAAGCAAATTTTGTGAATCACACTGCCATGTACAATGTAGCTTCGAGGGGGGGGGACGGGCATAGCAACACACAACTTGCGCGCACACACATATACACACATATTACAGTGTCGGGGACAACAATGTTTTCAGATGTTTTTTCGGAGTTGCCAGTTGAAAGGCCATACAGGGTTGCATTATCTTAAAAATCATTTTGTGTGAGTGAGTGATGGGGGACCAACTGTACCTTTAGTGTTTTGTGTTGGGGGAAACCTCACATCCCATGAATTCCTTGGAAGGTGTCCATATGTTGTTCTGAAATAAATTTTAAAAAAATACAGCTCAGTGCTGTGTGCTGTGTTCAAAAAATAAAAAATGCTTACATTTTATGGACAGTATGTCAACATGTAATTAGTAAATATATTTGTGACAGTGAAACTAAACAATATGCAATGCTGATACACAGTGTTCACAACTCTTAAAAAACACAATGGAAGTATTTTCCAGATAGATTTTAACACACTTTTACGTTAGGAGCTTAGAATTAGGGTCAAAAAATGTAGTAAATGTACGAGAAGCTTGTTTTTTCTTTGTGATCTATGTGATGAGTGTTTATGTTGATTGAATGATTCAGTGAATAAGAGCACAGCCAGTCTTGAAGTGAACCTTAGTTTATGGTCTTTTTAGTGTGCATTTAGTGTGGCAATATTGTCAAAGAAAGAAAAGACAATGGACAAATTTTTTGTCAGTTTTCTAGTCTTTTAATGTCTATCTTCCTAATTAATGTACTAATGCTAGGAAGTATGGACATATTCCAAGGAAAGGGATTCGTAGTGTTCTCTTTTCCTTCTCCCAAACTTTGTAATTGAAGTTGCATTCGGTGAACTGGTCATCAGGGGTTGCTAGGGATCGGAGTCTACCTAGCACTACTAACAGCTGCATCTCATTTCGCAGCTCAAAAAAACTGGTGGCCCTGAGAGGTGTTGTGTAGGTTCTAGAAAAAAAATTATGATACCAGAAGTGAGCTGAATCAGGCATGACTTTATCACACAGTTCATTGTAAACCGCAAGGAAAGTTTTGCAGTCATTTATGTCTACAGTTTGTGCTAAACGAAACAAAATGTATGTAAATTACAGCACCAAAGAACAAAGTGGAAGAAAAAAATAAATAAAAAAAATAAATATTAGAATATCAACTTTTGTTTTTCCCTCCCTGTATACAGCATTTTACAGAAAAAAAGTCTCTCAACCTATCTTGTGTATAGTCAGTAAGTCAGTTTGACTTATATTGTTATATTTATTGGCTCTTGTCACGTATTTTACAAAACTGAAATTTCTTTCATGTCATTTAAAGCCCTGCAATGTCTAAACCAATCACTTGTTGTCACAGTTTTTTTCTTTTGTTTTTTTGTTTTTGTTTTTTGTTTGGCCGATTTTTTTTTTATTAATCATTGTAGGAGTTGAACAGTTGAACAAATACAGAAAAAAAATTAAAAAAACACAAATAAATAAAGAAAGCAAAAAAAGACCAGTGTGAGCCAGGGTTCCAAGAGAACTTATTTATTTAGTTCATAATCTTGACACAAGTTTTAACCAAAGAGATCTTCTGGAAAACTGGCTACAACGTTTTTTTGGAGATTACCTTTCATATAATAATATATATCCAATAGGGACGTAGCTTAAAACAGCAAATGGTCAAATTTGTAATAGGTAAAACTCTAGCTAGGTCGCAGGCATGTAGCAAAAAACAAAAAACTAAAAAAAAAATCTAAAAAAATGACAAGAAAAAATGTAGGCAGGCTTTTTTCCTGTGTTCTTCATATTTAAGACGAGCAGACCATTTATCATGCACATTTTTCTGGTAGTAGTGTCCAAACAGACTACTGTATTTGTAATTCTGTGTGTAGTGTACTTTTTTGTACATTGAACATTTATTTGAAGAAATTTAAAAAAAAAAAGAAACAAAAAAAGATTATTAGGTCCTGTATGTCAGAGCTACGTGTATAGTTGTGAGCTTGGAGCACAGTTCATGCAGACACCCCCTTGTGTTGAGATACTTAAACCCAAATAACTTTGGAATTTCCCTGAAGCTGGGGATGTACCATTCCCAAAGAGGGGATGAAAGCATCAAATTGTGTGCCAAGCATTTCTGGTTAACAGGTGCATGTCATTTTACATGAGAAGTGATGTTTTTTCTTTTGGTATTTTACCTAAAAGTTTGACATTGTAAAATGAAGTCCAAACTAGAATTTTGAGGTCTGTTACACACACATTAAAAAAATATCCAATGGTCCACCGCTGTATGTAGGTATGAACTCTCTCCAAAAATTCTCCATCTCTCTTGGCTTTGGGTGAGAGGACACATCTGTGGGGGCTTTGAAAAACTCTTTGAGAGGAGAGATTATTGCCATGATGCAATGAATTTTATTTGCTTGATCGAGCAATTGCCTTGTTACTTGTGCAAAATTGATCCAACCTATCAGTGTCAATGTGTGTATGTAAAATTAACTTAAAACTGTCAATAAAGCATATTTGTCTTCTGTTAATTCATGTCTTGTCATTATTTTGCATGCAACAGATGATTATGTATGTCTGTGTAGCCTTGTACAACCAATGTTTAGTCAATTCCTGTTTTAAACAGTCAGGGTGGACCTTGTATTCCGGGGAGTAGGTGTGACGTGGTTGGAGTGCGATATTCAAGATCAGTAGCTGTAACTTTTGAATTTTTCTCTGTTTTTGATGTCAACCTTTAGAGTGCCAAAGTCAGTTTTTGTTGCCTATATCATAATATACACCTGTCAACTTTTTTCTAAAGTTTGCTAAAATTTTGATAAAAATCTGAAGCCAATAAAATGTGATGTTCATGTGGTCCAAAATTGTCAAATAAATTACAGAATAATCCACAAAATTGGTAAAATGTTGCACACTATAATTTTGGTGGGAAAACTTGCAGTGCTCAAAGGGTTTAATGTGAACTTGGTACAGTTTCTTGGTTTACTCCCCAAAGCATGTTAAGATATACAGTATTTAGCTTGACAACCCATCCTCTACATACTGGTGTATAAATGGTACTGCTATTGCCACATGTTGTATACACCTTGTTGACAAGCTGAATAGTTAGTCACTCAATACGCTCTAGAGAGTAGAACAAGAACTCTCAGTTGACACATAAAAAGCAGTGAAAAAATCACAAGTTACTGCTAAGTGCTACTGTCCCAGCAGTATCATTGATTTTGTATTTGACTGTTCTTGGAAGAGTACATCAAGTTATAGGTGTTTAACTTCTTGGCCCTATTTCCCTGTGTACAACTGAATTTCATAAAACAGACTGTAGTGGTCGAAGGGTTAAACCTAAAGCTTTGCCTGTACTCATTCCACATCCAAACGGTTATCTTGTGTAGACATGCATGTGAGATCTATGTTATGGAAAATAATACAGAATTATTGAGTACCTTTGATAGATGATGTTAATTAGCTGCCATCATATGATTCTGAATGGTCATAGGAAATTTTGGGAAAAAAAGGCCGAATGTGTTTCACAATTGTTTTGAGCAAGTTGAAGACACGAAAGCAAAGTTTGTCGTTAAAAGGAAGAATCTAGACGGGGCTTAGTAGTAATTGGTTTGGACCCAAAAGAAAATCTAAATCTGATGATTCTTTATGCAGCAATATATGCAGAAAACTGTCAAATTTAGGCCAAAGAAGAAGTTCTTGTTTCTCACACACAGTGATCCATACTAGCTGTGTCAGCCCTTATCATGTTTACTAGGAAAATTTGTATGGAAAAGACATTTGTTGTCTGAAAGATCTCATGCATACAATGTACAGTGGTGTTCTGAACAGTAAAGATATCACTGTATTGCATTTAAACATTCCTGATTTGGATTTTTCTCCTGTCTCTAGTTGGATCTTATGAGTGCAAAAAAAAATCAGCACTGCCATACTATATTATTTGTTAGAGACCTAGAATGAGAAACAAACCTATTATATATGGGGCATTGTTGTGAAAAAGTGAATTATAAATAATTGCATGTAAAGCATATACATTTTAAGCCTGTGCACTTCATTTTTGCCCTTTCTTACACCATGAGTGTTACATCTCGGGATTGGTCTGGTGTCGCTTGTAGGTCAATCTTTCATGCAGCTGCTTACGTGCACCTGTTTCCACATCGGCTTGCCAAGAAATAGGCCAACTGGAAAGGTGATATACACAAATTGATCCCTAGATTTGTAGTTCCCCAGCACCATTCTTACATCAATGACAGGCAGATTGAAATGTAATAAGGTAAAGAGAGCAGAGTGTATACATGGGAGCTTTGGTGCCTAGCTAAATAATGTCATAAGCTTGCATGGTTAGTCTCCACCTTTTTACACAAGAATGAACCAGGAATGGTTGGCTCTGCAACGAAACGACGAAAGGTGAAGAGTACAGGTTTGTCAAATGTAACTTGCATATGTGAGGTTAGGGGTAATGCATACATTTGTACACTGAAAATGTGGGTCATGTGTGGAAATTAGTATGCGCAACTCAACAACATGCTTTGTGAGCCCCTGGTTCAAGGTGCTTGGCTACCATGTTCTCCATCTGCAATTTTTCTGCCATAGAATCTATTAATATAAGAGAGGATTCTTAAAACCTGTAGTTTTAAATAAATACCAGAATATGTGGTGGAAATGGATGCAATTTAATTTTGTCTCTGTGGAAGAGTTGTAAAAACCATGAGACAGACGTTTGAAATTAACTTAGGGGAGTGAAAATAATGTATTTTAGCTCAGAGAAAATATTTCATTCTTCCCTGCATTTCAACCTATCGCCTGCGTCGAAAGCAACTATTTGCGTGGGCGTTATTACCATATTCAGAGAGCGTGCAACTGGGGCTAATATAACCATGCATAATAAGGAATGTATGTGGGGTATGGCAAGCTGATCAACATGCTATAGCGCCATCTAGTGTTGAACATTATGAAAAATTATCCTTCGCATTGAGAACATGTTCAATGGCCATCTGTGGTGGTGAACTCTCTGTTATCAGTTTGCCATAATTAATGATGCTTTCACTTGTTTGTGTACATATATATATATATATATATATATATATATATATATATATATATATATATATATATATATAGATATAGATATAGATATATATATAGATATTTGTTTTAAATTCCCTTATTGAAATAAATACCAAGGAGATAGCTTCATTGATGGAGACTAACATGTCATTTTTAACGTTTCAGTTTGTTGTCCTCTCCAGTCCATGCAAAATCACAACAATTCATGTCCTTAGTATATCTCCATGGAATGAACACCACAACTAATCCTGAAACTCATATTCTCCATAATTTACTACACTCAATGAAACGCTGACTGAAGATCCTGCAAGTCTTTTACAATGAACTTTTCAGGTGAGGAAATAGAATTCTAACCACAAGCAATCTTTGAAAAGTACATGACAAAACCTTTCATTTATGATCTCCATAATAATGAAAGTCCCAATGTGTCATCACTTGAAAATTACCAATCTACTGGGTTTATTGTTTCTTGATGAAATGTAATTTGTCAAACATCTCATCAGGTTTTACAAAGAAGTCAATCTGCATCAGAGTAGCTTCATCATACCGTGACCACCATTTCTTCTCTTTTTTACTTAATTTGACAAAGTTGAAAGGATCAGTGTCACACGAACCAAGTAAAATATTGTTAGACGTATCAACTATAATTTAATTATTGCCATTTTCACTGACAGATGGAATCTCTTTGTAAAACCCAAGTGAAAATGCTAAATAACAATAGATTCTATTGTTTCACTGGAAATTTATTGAAACTGACAGATGGGGGTTGTTTGAACCATGCTCAAAGTTCTTATGGGACCCGTGCGACCGATCTAAACACTGCATCCAACGTACTTTGGCGACTGATGAAAAGTCACAACATGCAGCTATGTTGATGTGATGCATCCAGATATTGTGCATGACGTACAATGTCTGTGAGCAAGAAAGTTGCACAGCCACAGTTCCAACAAGCCCCTCACTTTACCTACCCAAGAAAATTAATATTATGACTGTATATATTCATTACCAATAGTATTGCAAAACACGAGACAGATGAGCACACAACACACAAACAAACATACAAAAAGGAGACACACATATGCTGGTTACTTAGTTTCTTCGTCTTGTATTTCATCAATAATTATCGTTGAAAACTTACTGACATACAGTTCCTCAATAACACTTAAGTACATCTAGTGAGCATAGATCATATCCCATACTCAGTGTACAGGTATGATATCCTTGTGAAGACTTTCAAGCAAAAAGGCAAGTTAAATGTGTACAGAGAAAGCTATACATTTCAGAGTAAACCTTTCTCAGTTTCAGGTAGTGTGCTGCAAAGAAAAGTCTTTGTGCAAATAATGGCATTTTCTGCAAAATTTACCAAATTCTACGTATCATGTCTGATGGTCTGTGATTTGTCATAATGTGGCTAACTCCAATCAGTTTAAAATCATGATAATAAATGTGATTTGCTTTGCAACCACATCAGTTTAAAAATAACTTACATTTAAAATTGGCAGATAACCCAATGACCTCTGACAGGATGACAAAATATTGCGTTGAAAATCATTGAAAACAGAAATTTTCAAACAAATCTTGAATAAAGTCACTCGAATACTGTATTACTCAGCGTACAACGACCAAGCCATTACCGGTAAATGAGTGGGATTCTGCAAGACTCGATGAGACTGAGTAACAGACTTTATTTAATTTGACTTGCTTTGCCACACACAAAGATACAGCTATCTTGACTCTTGTATTGTTACTCCTTGACAACTGACAACAATTTTATACAAAATTACGCACCATGTAACAAGCAGTATGATTGGTTACACACATCACATTTACAGAAACATTTAATCTCAACACTTTCTACAATGTGATTGGCTAAGTACATCACTGGTACAGAAGCTCTCCCTTGTAAGAATGAAAAATTCTGATCGGCTTTGTGCCTCACTGTACAGGTAATACTGATAGGCTATACACATCACTTTTACAGAAACATCTGATAAGATATAAAACTATCTAATTTTGGTAAGTACATAGGCGTTTAAGAAACATTGGTTCTCAAACAATGGACAATTTGACAAATTTTGAATATTATGATTATGGAATAACATTAACAACAGTAACTACTAGGTTGAGATAAATGCTCTCTTGAGATGTATGCTTCAGTTTGACTATGTCGTCACACCTTTTGCCAAAATCACTGCATCACACTATCTTTACTGATGAATTTAATTTGTCACCTCACAAATTACTGATGTCCAAAAGTGGGGCTCTTTTGGACATCAGTAATATTAAGATAAGATGTCCAAAAGTGCAGTAGGAGCTACACTGCAATCTGCTGAGACTTGTTCTTCCCAGACTGAGACCACAAGTGTTGAGTTAGTCTGGGTTACCCAGACTGCTCTGTGGGGCTCTTCTCTAAGCTGAAAAACTGCATTCCAGACCAATGTGCACTTCCAACAATTCATAAATTTGTTTAATTGCACATTTGCATTTTGCACTGTATTCACAGTTGCCATATAATTTGCCAAGATAATTATGTTGGAAAGACTTTACAATTGTTTTCTATTTACTGTGTGCCACATTAACACTTAATAAGTCAAGGTCAAGCCTTTAAAAAATCACAGCAAATATCACAATACCAAGAGCATCATTGTGATACAATCGCCACAAACAAAATTATAGCTAGGTTCAGTAAAAACAAATCATTGTTTATGAAAATCTGGGCAAGATAGAAAATACAATGTTTGAATCATTGTCTGTACATACTGCTTCCTCAGAGAGTTTTTCTCAAGGGTCTATGGTCTATATAACTTAACCCTTTGAGTGCTGTAATTTTTCCCACCAAAATTTTAGTGCAACATTTTAACAATTTTTATGAATTTTTCTGTAAGTTTTTTTGATTCTTTTGAACCTAACAGACATCACATGTCATTGGCTGCAGGTTTTCATCAAAATTTTGGCAAAAATCTGAATGACAAGGGTACACTTTATAAAGGCGACAAAAGTTGACTTTGGCGCTCAAAGGGTTAATCCTCTTTCTCCAAAGTTGTATTTATTTCTATGGTTTGCCTATGGAGCCTGGTAGAAAGAGAATTAAGTACACTATATCAGTACATGCTTGGTTTTCACTCACATTACTGGATAGTAACAAACAAACCTTGGCAGGGAAAGGATTATAGGAAAAGATCTGAACTTGAATAGTCAAGTATTGGTACCCTGTTCAACATGGATCTATACATAATTTTTGAGATGTAAATGTTGGAAGATAAATATGAATTTAAAAATAAGCACATTTATGCATACAGCAAAATCTTAAAATACTAAGTTGAATGTATGTACATCATCTTTGAAGTATCTAGACAAGAAAAGTTGCTACTACCCCCTAGCTTGATGGAGGTAAATTTTATGAACACACACACATGATCACTGCTCAGTGTTTACTAGGGTGTCCATAGCAGTGCAGAATCATGATTGACGGTGTAAGTGACTGCTACAGTCCTCATGCGGCTAAAGTGGGTCACGGTCCCTCCACAAGGGACCATGAGTGGGTCAATCATGGTCTACCAGAAAACCTGGCCTGACCCAAGTTGACCTGAGAAGAATTCTGGATAACCTAACAGCCTTAGTCAACAGTTGTAAGTCCAGTTTTGACACATGTCGTGATAGCAAGTCTGATGTCAGAGCACGGCGGAGGACCGTTCACAGCAAAATGTGAAAGAAATTTCATGTGAACCAAAGAAAATAAGACTCCAGCATGATCTACTGCTGAACAAGAGCTAGCTGAAAATTACCCGTCCACTTTTACGCAAGTCTGACATGAGATTCAAACCTACTCGGATGCACCACCTCTTCTATACAATAACCATCACAGCCCAGAGTTCAATGCATTACTCCTTATGCAGGTTAGGTGTAATAATTGAAGCCATAGGGCCGTGCGACGGCTTTTTCTGTCATGTTGGCTGTAGCACTGGCCGGCAGGAGCTTGGCATTACACAACACGACAGAAAAAGCAGGTGTATGGCTTTTGGCCGGGCTACAATTATTGCAGCTATATGTAGTTCATTTCCTTGACATGCACTGTCTGTTTGATACAATCTTTTCAACATATTGTGTCATATTGAAACAATATTACTGGTAGTGCAAAGGACTAGGCATAAACACTTTTCCTACATGGTTTGGGAATATGTGAGACCATGATCATGGGGGCGCAAATCTGCGATTTTCTGATCATGACACAAAGGGCCTTTGTCGTCTTGGGTGTCTCATCTCGGGCCAGGTTTTCCAGTAAGCCAGTCAATCACTAGGGTTAGTAATTGCAAGAAGAGTGGAAACACTATGGAGGTACCGCTCTCATCATTCAGTCATGAAAATGCAAATTTTATTGTAAGTCATGAGGTGATGCGGCTCTCATACATTGCACGGATGGAAACTCGAATGCCATTTTCCCACATATCGTTAACTTCCGGGATGTAGTTCATGGATATGGTCAAGAAAGGTCTGGAACATGGTAGCTTTGGGACCAAACCTTTGGCGGTACAGCCATTCAGCAAAGCGACCGGTGGTGTGATGTTCATCAGGTGTACCAAACTTAGGCAGACCCCTCTTCACATTAAGCCATCGCCCTCTGGTGTCAGTACATGTTTCTGTTCTCAAATCCTTGAAGGCTTTGCTGTTTGATGAGACGTGCGTGTAACCATGTCCTTCAAGGGTTTCTTTGTCCTTCCAGAAGTCTGATATAATGGTTGTTCCTGGTGCGACCCAGTGCAAAATTATTGGCAACAAGGTGTCTGTGTCTGTATTCCCAACAGTTACGAGAAACAACTTTTTCGCGTGACTGTCCACCTCGACACCGCCGAAAACCCACTTTTTGGTCGTCTGCTGGCCCCGGACATGTTTTCGTTTCCCTAGTTTTGATTCGTCGATTTCAACTACCTTTCCAGGTCCACCGATATGTTCACTACAGCGTTCAAGTGTCATGGCACATACTTCCCGACAATAGCTATACCAGTCAACGGTTGAATGTTCGGTTATATTGAGCTGCACTTGAACATACGTTTGGGGCAAGTTGAAACACCACCAGTAAATGATTGATAGAATATCTTTAATCGAAAGTTTGGAACCTTCAAACCAAGTACCTTTACGAAGTCCATTTTTGCTTCTGCATGGACGTCCACATCTAAAGACAAAGCCGTCCTGTTTTGAAGCCGTAATATCCTTAGTCCACGTCTGTTTGTCCCTGCACTTTGTGCATATGCGTTCCCAACAAAGCAGTCCTCGATCAACGCACCAGAGGAGACATGTTTCTGTGTCTTTAAACACGTTTTTCACCAGCCACTCGTGTGTTATGATTTTGGGTTCATCCCTAGCAGGGGTCACAGCTTTCGATTCATCATTCGCTTCCTGCATATCCTGATGCGGTTGATCTTGTCCCTGGGCACCCTCCTCCTGGGAGTCCTGTCCCTCCATGCTTTCACCGGTACTTGTGTCTTGAGTCGATGTCTCCATGTTCTCATCCATCGTACCAGCATCCTGACCCTCAGCCATGATTCAGACAACTACTGAACGGCGCCGAACAGCTTCTTTTGTACCCTCACTGCTTTACCTTGATTATATTTAACACTCACGCTCCCCAGGAAAGGAGAAGCCATGCAACCACGAGAACTCATTAAAATAACGCGAGATCTGACATATCTCATCTTCATAGTTGATCACGCGCGATATCGCGATACCGGATGTGCAGCGCAGCAGACAACAACATGCTGGCATCTGCCCTTTCTGGCGGTTTATCTATGCACAGACGCATCCACCAGTCAGTGATAACAACTATAAATACCACAGGCATATCATAATTATGAGATATGATTTATTAAGACATTCTATCATGCAATCAGGTTCAGTTCAGCAAAATTAATACACTCAGGGGTATATACATGTGCAAAACTTGGACTGCAGAAGCCTAACTTGACTGATACTGTGATCGTAGTCTATAGCACAGCCAAATGTGTAATATATAGACTTGCAAAGGCGGGTTTTTTTTTCAGTAAACGCGATATTTTTTAGATTTGTCCAGAACTTGACCTTCTAGTTTCAGAAGCTGTGCTTTGCAGTTAAGGTCGCCTTGGGTCACGCTTTCCATAATGACCCATTAGAAAAGTAGCCTGGCTATGAAAGGGATGTACCATTGGATTTTCACGCTCCAAAAGTTGACAATTTTTTTTAATAATTAAAGTGTCTTATCCTTTATGCTGTGCAAAGAAGAAAGACGTCAACGTACATCACCACGAACACAAAAAGTATTTTATGTTGAAAAGTATGACTTTAATGATTGATACCACAGAGACATTTCATTTTCTTCCGGACTAGTACAACTTGTTCTGTTTCCTGACACCAACATACAAAGGTGATACCCTATAGTTTCTAATTACATGACGGTAAAAAAAAATTATGAAATAATTGTCTCTTCAGGTAGTTATTCACATGTAAAGAATTTCAGAGAGCACTGGAAAATGAATTAAATTCACAAAAAAGTAAAGTAATTTAAAAATATTTTGTGCGTGCAAATATTACTCGGTAAGCAGAAGTTTTACAACTTCAATTGTGCAATCTGTCACCATTTCTATTTGATGAGTCAGACACCAATTGATATGCAAATCACCAATGAGTAATTCTGGAGCAACATTTTCCACAAACATGAAATCAACAATGTCTGCCTGACCCTATTATGAACTTTTGAGGTTGGACAAAT
>LD347853.1:204183-215354 GCA_001465055.1 Ptychodera flava | reverse complement strand
CACATATATGTCTCTCTCTCTATATATATATATACATATAATATATATATATATATATATATGTGTGTGTGTGTGTGTGTCTGTGTGTGTGTGTGTGTGTGTGTGAATAAACACATGTAGATATACACGAATAGATAGATAGATACATACATACATGCACTTATGCTTTCAGAGAGAACATTTCCTGCAATCTGAATCAGAGTTACTTGAAAAGAACCATGTTTAAAAGCAATGAGACAATGAAAACAAGAAAAGGAGATGTAAAACAACTAACAAAACGAAAATAATTCACCAATTAATGTATAAAATCAAGTCTGGAGTATTTGTCATTTCTGCTATGTTTTACTATGGGGACGGCCTTGAAAGGCGCCCTCAAGCGGCAGCAACAGGACAAGTTTTGAATGTTTGTCGTGTTTGTTTACTCAAACTAGAATTCAGGGCTATAACTGCTGTGTGACGACACATTTTTAGTCAAAACAGCAAGTGAGTTAGGTCTAAGTGGTAATGTTTCAGTAGGCATGAAGGTAAAGTGTATTTCCTCCCGCCAGTGTTGGATGCAGTGACCGAGATAGCAAGTCACCGTGGACGATAATTTTCCATTCATCCGGTAAGTATTTGAAATGCATATTTATAAAAGGCAATTACGAAATTAGTATGCCTTATAGAGAGGCTTTTCTATGCACATTGATGTTTTCCTGGGAAGCTTGGTTTTGTATATGGTCCGACATTTTAACCTGAGCTTGAGGGGTGAAAAGAAAGTAAGTATATGTCAGTATACCCGGACAGGGTAGGGGAGGTGTACAGAGTGGTCATTAACGTGAAACAAAACTGGGCTTGAACAACGCCTAAGCTTAGTTTGGGCTTCGTCTTGAACTGATGGTCTCACTCATGGACCAAAAATCGTTACGTCCATGGTCTCACTCAGTGCAAAAACACTGCCATTAGCGTTCTCTTAATTCACAGCTGCCGATTCGCATATTTTCCCCTTGTCTAACATTTATCAGCGAAACGTCAATTCAAAAACTTAAAAATGATGGTACACCCCTCAAATTTTGTAATGTTACCATGAAAAATACTCTTATAAAGCTCATGAGGTAGAAATTCTGATTCCGAATACCTGTTACCTCAAGGAAAGATCAACACGTTGCTACCGGTATGTATGTGTGACTTCATACTATTGACAAAATGTCGGTGCATTGACTTCACTGTGCACTGCTGGCAATCGTGCAGATGTGAGCCTCACTCCTACCCGAAATCAATCAGATAATGAGTTGTGCGTGTTTTTATTCACATTGCAAAATTGGCTCAATAAGCATTTTCAGATGAATTTCTCGCTCGTTTTCAATTTTCTTTGGTATGCAAAAAAATTAGGCAAAATGACAATATTAAAACAAAAACAAAACTATATCGTAGGATGAACATGGCTATGTAAACTTATGATTGTTTGCACCACCTGGTCTTACTTGCATTTTTTACTTTTTTGATACATGGTTACTTTTAAAATCAATTTTTTATATGATATTGCCAGGTAAGAAGCCTTGTATTGAAATACAGAAAAAATATTTAGAAATGTGATGCGTCTTGATTTTCAAGGGACAGCAGCTGTAATTTTTAATGAGTCCAATAACTTGTTTGCCTCATGTATTACCATACTTTCTTGTATTGATTCAAATTATGAATTGTGACGCCCTCACTTTGTAAAGATACACATCAATTAATCGGACTAGTTGCTGTGGCAACTAGTCAAGTCAATACAAGGTACACAAACCCAGCACTTTTCTAGATATGTTACACTTTCAATGTGTTAATTTTTCACTCGCAAAGATGCATGTAAAAAATTCCTCTATGAGTATGTAACAAATCACACACATGTTCTGAAACTACCATATATTGTAAGGTTGTTGTCTCAATAGATGTTGCTAAGTTCATTCTCTTCTTTCTGTTTCATTTCAGTGTGCATGTCAGCCAAGGCCCAAAAGAAATTCGGCAAGAAAAATCATGACGTACCTAAAGAAGTCTTCAATGTCAAATTTCAAAACAAAATAGAACATAAAAGTCGAGGCTTGGCCAGAGCTAAATGAACTAATCTTTGACTAAATCACTTTTCACTGTGTCTATGAAATTTATTGAAGCCAAAAATTTATTAAATTGGTCATCAGACTTACAGATATGTTTTGTGCTTTTTATTTTGACGTTTGGAAAGGTGAGTCTGCTTGTGTTTGCTGTGTTCAGGTGTGTCAGAGTTGCTTTTAACTCTGTTTGGCCTGTCTTAGTTTTAGGCCAAATATGGTTAAATTACATCTCCAACCAATTGTATCATATAATTTACCAAAAGAGCCTGTGTAAAAGTACTTGATTTCACTGGAATTAGATTTAACTTATTTGATGTTTGCTTACACCATGCAAACATGCAAATGTTACCATGTTAACTAAATTCATAACAGCAAAATCAAAAAAGTAAAATCCGGAGTCAAATCAGTACTTTTCATTATGCTCTTTTTCTGTCAGGATGACCCTGTCATTCAAAAATACCATTTGTTCACATTCATGTGAATGGATTCAAAATAACCATTTGTTCACATACATGTCAGTGGATTCAAAATAACCATTCGTTATTCAAAATAACCATCCGTTCACATGTATGTGAATGGCTAGCTCACTTAAATATTTCGGCCAATACAGATGTTACTCACGTGCTTCTGAAATGTATGTGGACTGCCTAACTGCCTATTCCCTATGCACATGCATTTAGCCATGCAAACTAGCCATGTGAATGCTAATTTCACATGGTACTGACAGGCATTCCTGTTCTATAAGGGGTTCTATTTTTGATTGATAATTTGGATTGATAATTTGATGGATAATTTGTACCAGAAAACAAGCAGTTTTGCAATAATCCAGACATATGATTACGGCAAGTGTTATTAACAGTTGAGCACAGTGTGGTGCCCGATTGGGCAAGAGGTGGACGCTAACACTGCATCTTATTGCATCTGATGTCGATTTTCGCCACAGTCGCAAGGAATTATCGCATTGGTATTTTGAACTTCTTGGGCTACATCGTAAGAACGCCCTGGTCTGTTACAGCCCAAACTTTTGGAAGGAATATCTGACATACCGTTACTGTGAGGAAGTTTTAATTTATTTGCGTACGAACGAATAGTAGCTTCATTTTGAAGAGTGGTATATCACGTCTCGACTCTTTCTGAATCAAGCTAACTACACAGTGCGCTGTTACCCTATACAATTGTGTACATCGTCATACCCCAATAAATGTGTTGCTTCGGAGATTTCTTTCATCATCGACCTCCGCTTATTTTCACCAAGAGGTGAGTTACAGACCCGCACTTTATCTCCTGTATCGAAATTCGGACTCCAGTCTTTGAAAACAAAGCGCACTGTTTCGGATTAAGTTCAGAGATATATCGTTCAAATGCACAGACTGGGTAATTTTCAAAAATGCTGGTTTAGGGGCCCGTTTTAACACTGATATCAGCACGAAAACAGCATTTAAGCATTGGTGCAGTAAGCTCTCGTCCAATCAGCTATGGGTGCATGGTAGCATGATATAATATAATAACGATTTTACACTTACCTTACTTGAAGACCAAGGCCAAGGCCAACTCATTCTTTGCTTTGAAGACTTTGAATTGGTGTATATCTATTAATGGTATTTCCGTCCGATATCGTTATCCTAGACAATTGAAATAATTGAAATATATTTATGTAGTGAAAACAGACTGTTTTCATTGCAAACACTACGATGATCGTCTCTTTGGGAGAGGTAATGGTCTAAGAGGTATAAGTATAGACAAGTTTCATACCATGAGCAATTATCGTTAAGGCTACAATGATGTTACCTATATATTCAAGTGACCGATTGCATATGAACAAGAATGCTGTATGTTTCCTAACCATATTTCTATAAGTTTTTACACGCATAACCATAATAAACACATTTGATACTGATTTTGGCATTATTGAAAGAGCACATTTTCGCAGAACAAATCTATTTCAGTTAACACCAAATTTGCTCAACATCTTTAAAATGTTAAAAGGAAGAATCAATGCATGACAGTATATTGTGCAATATATGGTACAATATTGTTAAAATATGAAAATACGTGAACTTTCTACATTTCTTGGTCACTTAATGACAAGTGTCAATCTAAATACAACACTTTTACTCGACCAAAATGAAGTTTTGTAGTCAGTGTAATCAGTCACGGTAACTTTAATTAAGACCTTCTTTATTTAGTGAATATAACGCCTGAAACTATTCTAATAACTTAAGAATTGTATCAATTGTATGCATTTGGTCTAGTTTTTTAATAATATTTCCACAAAAATGATATTAATTGGATTAAAATTATACATATTAATTTATGGGGATTTCGTTTTCATCGATAAAACAATACGTTAGTTATACGCTTATAGAACTTTGTAAAGTTAAACATTTAAAATGTCAATTCATCTTTCTTCTTATTATTATTCAAATTAAGTTCAAATAGATTTATCTATTTAAAGATATTAAGATATATTTATGTAAGAGTTGAATGTTGGTTTTTGTCATAATGTTTCGAATCTCTTCACAATTAATAGGACCGGATTTTGTCAAATTATTGGATGGGTCTACCCTTACACGACCGTCATTCCTTATGGTCGCTCTCAACCTGAAAGTTTTACTCTTCATTCTGATATGCCATTCTCTAATCGGTACGAACAACACCATGAGCATAAATACGGATATCGTGGGGTTTTGTTACCGATTTTAGGTTATAAACGGCTTGTAAAGGTATAAAACCTCTAGGGAGAAAATAAGCTTATATATTGAGGGACATAATTACCGAGCAAAGCGTTTGGCGGCTGTATTACACCAAAAGTATTGCCTTGCACCCTAGTGGCGCGCCGTGTTCTTTTCAAGAAAACATCTGGCAGTGATGGGATATCCCAAAAAGCACAGCCATTAGGAAAGGTAAAAAAAACTTACATCGATCTCTGTAGATCTCTGTGGCTGAAGATGTATTTCAGTTTTGTAAATTTCATAAACAAAAATCGGGAAAGGGTCTAACACGAAGCCTAGCTATATGTGTGTGATATTACCAGGGTTATGGTGATATTGTCGGTTACGTGTTACCGTGTCAGGGCCAACAGGCTGGTATTCTTGTGTTGAATGGATGCAAGGAAGACTTGAGGAAGCGATACTGTACAATCTAAGATGCTACTTTATTCACTAAGCACTATCTAGGCTACGTGCAATAGAGGTGAGCTGGAGACTGACTTGAGTACACGTGGGCCACAACAGATATAAATGCCCTCATGAATAGTA
This sequence comes from Ptychodera flava, assembly GCA_001465055.1. Lineage (NCBI taxonomy): Eukaryota > Metazoa > Hemichordata > Enteropneusta > Ptychoderidae > Ptychodera > Ptychodera flava. The sequence goes on along the minus strand of LD347853.1, from coordinate 210,025 downwards.
TTGACAGCTCATGAATAATAATGACATGACACTACGTCACATTCCTCCCTCCTTATTTTGATGGAAACAGTGAGTCGACATCACTAGTACAGCAAAATCATTCAGAAAATCAGCAAAAATTGAAGTTAAATAATACAATGCTAATACTACTGAATCAAAAGAAAGTACATGACAAAAAACTACTGTCTAAGTCGGGTACAACAATATGGGCAAACACCATTACTATAAGGATTGAAATTCAACCTGAATTTTTGAAAACAGTGTACATCAGGTAACTAGAGCCCTGTCACGACATCATTCATGCACTTTCATATACTGCCATATATCCGAGCTCCACATTTTCGACAATGCCTCTGCATTTTTATTTTCGCTGACCTTCTTGTACTCAATCTCAAATTAATGCTGTTACAGTATTTAACTCTATCACAACAACCTATGATTTTTACTGCACATTTTGTCTAACCAAAGCAATGGATTGTGATCTGTTTGAACTGAAAAATTCCTCCTGTACAAGTGAGGATTCAAGGCCTCCACAGCCAAAACAATGGTTAAACACTCTCTCTCGATAGTTTCTTTCCCTGGGGATGAGTTATCAGCTAATATGCTGAACCTGATGTTCCTCTCCCATGTCATCATACTGACACATAACCACACCAATACCATGGTCAGACACGTCTGTCTGCACCACGAACGGTTTATTATAGTCTGGAACCACCAGCACTGGTGATGATGCCAAAGCATTTTTCAGCTTCTGGAAAGCATCCTCACAGCTCTAATTCCATTGTTCATTTGCTGGGCTATTTTTACACGTCAGCTCAGTCAATGTGGTCATAATGTCAGAGAACTTTGGGACGAACTTCCTGAAGTATCCTGCTAATCCCGAAAATGATCTGATGTCACACTTTGTGCCTGGTGTTGAGAAATTGACAACAGCACTAACCTTATCTGCCATAGGTTTCATTTTTCTACTTCCAGCACCATAGCCAATAAAGGAAACCTCACTGCCACCAAGATAGCATTTAGTTGATCTAGCAGTTAGTTTACAACTGTGTAATCTCTCAAATATGCTACGCAGATGTTTTACACGATCTTCCCATGAATGATCATGTGGACCCAAGTCATCCATGTATGCTCTCTCTCTGGGTTGATTTAATGTCTTATCCATGAGCATCTCAAAAGTGGCTGGTGCATTTTTCATCCCAAATGGCATAACAGTAAACTTGTACAGTCCAAAAGGAGTGATAAAGGCGGACTTCACAAGTGCTTGCTTGCTCAGGGGAATTTGCCAATATCCCTTCGTGAGATCGATAGTCAATACATAATCCGATCCTCTAATTTCCTCAATCAGTTCATCTGGTCAGGGCATAGGATATGCTTCAGATACTGTAACTGTATTAACACTGCAGCGACGGCTTCCTTTCTACTAAGGTTTGCATGGACCTCACTCAGCCTTCGGTTTGCGCCAACATCTGGTTGTTGTCAATAACCAGACGATCTGTTCTCTCGAGAACGATCCATGAAATATTGGGCAAAGTGAGAAAATGCATCAATGTGTAGCAACCTAGGGTGTTTGTTATTTACATATGAAAGAAAAAATGCATTTCATTTATTTATTATCTGAATAGAATCATGAAATATGAAGTGAGAGTGAATGTTATTTGTCATCGGCGGTGTTTACTGTTTCTCTGCCTGGGAAACATGCGTCCGTTCATGTGACCTCAAAGTGTTTACACTGTACGCAAACATTAGAAATTTTAGACGGCACATCTGTTGCCGCTGACGTCAAACATGGGTTTGTAAAGCTCATCTGTTTCTCTCGCTTGTATATTACAGGCAGTTAGAAACCGCGATGCAACAAGAAATAGAGCTTAGACAGGAATACTACGAAACGAGTATTGCCGGTGGTACCATGAACAGACCATTCACAGACCTACAAACTGGTAATTTTGATCTTTTACCGGAGTTCATTGGTCCAGAGCTGGGGCTTATCAACCCGCTGCCAGACGATGCTTCAGAAGTCAAATGGTTTTTGCAAATATTCGACGAGGATCTGATAAGATTCATTAACTGATGCACTAATCGTTATGCTAGACAGAGGAGAAGGGCAAATGCAAAAGCGTCAAAGGTTGGCCTGGACACCGACGAAGGTTGTCGAAATAAGAGCATTCATTGGAGTAATGGTGCTATTCGGAATTTGCTGGCAGCCTGAAATCCAGCTGTATTGGTCGGACCGTGTTTGCTTTGGTCATAATTTTGTCAAGGGAACTTTTTCCCGTGATCGCTTCAAGCTACTGATGCGATATTTATACTACAGCACACAGCCATACTTTGCTCGTAACACAGCCATGTATACGGCCCCAAAAATAAGTGAGAAACGGGATAGAAAGTTGAAAGTACGAAATGTCATTGATCGAGTGTATGCAAACAGCAGAATGCACTGGAGCCTGATGTGTGAACTGGCAATCGACGAAGGAGTCATCCCCTACTATACCGTGGCCGCACAAAGAATGTTCTCTATAATCAAGCAAAACGTCACAAATATGGAATGAGAGTTTACACTCTCAGTGAGTCCGCCAGGATTTGTTTTCAACGACTAAGTCCATCAAGCTGTCGCTGATAACTGTCATCACCCGCTTGATCCGGATGCTGCAGACGACCCCTGAGTTTTTAGGGGAAACAAACCTCGGCAAATTGTTTCCCGGCTGATTCGACTCTACTATGAGTTAGGACATTATGTCATTATGGACTCATATTACAAGTCTGCCCAGTTGTTTGACCATCTCTATGTGCATAATATTGCTGCCACAGGAACCTGCAGGATGAACACCTTAGGTTTACCCGATGAAATAAAAAATGCCGCAAACTATGATCCACAAGCCATACCGCCTGATGCTGATTACAAAGAGCGATGGCCACGTGGTAGTTTCTCGGCATTTCAAGACGGCGCAATGACAGTATGTGCCTGGAAAGACACAAAAATGGTGAAATTTATGAGCACGGCAGTCTCTGCATTAAGACCAAATTGAGCGCTAGTGAGGCGCCAATGTAAAGACAAAAGAACTGGTGCTTTTGAACGAATTGAAGTAATATGCCCGAACATTGCTGTAATGTACAATCAATACTTCAGAGGTGTTGACTTGACTGATCAACAATTGGCTTACTACACGCCAGGTCAATCATCGCCACGGTGGCACAGAGCAGTGTTTTACCATGAGCTGAACAAGGCACTCATGAACGCTTTCCATAACATGGCATCAGTTCATGGATACGGTCAAAGTGGATCGAGATACAGACATCATCTCATGTTTCGTGCCCAAGTAGCATAACAGCTGATCGATAATTTCTCATTACGGCAATGTCCCCCAAGAGCAACCAGTCTGATGGCACCACGTCTCATTCCTACCAATGTGGAAAGAGTTGGTCATATAATGGGTCGCAATCCGGATGGAAGACGTAGTTGCGTGATGTGTCGATGTGCAGGACGGATAGTAGGCCATGGAACTCGCCCCAATCATGTTCATGAGACAATCAACTGTTGCCTCACTTGCCAGTTACCACTGTTTCATCCACGGTACAGACAAGCATGCTGGCGAGAGCACAATGTGTGAATGCCATTTGCAGAGGACCACAGAACTTGATTTTGCACGGACTGAACATCAGTCGGTATTACAACCCTTTATTACACAGTTGACATGGAAATAAAAAAGAACGTTCACTTGCAAACTATCTGTGACCAGATGTACTTTTGTGTATGGTTGTGTGAAGTGAATGATTGAGTGTAACACATTTGCGTTTGGGGGAATGATCGAGTTACAGTGAGGATTGTATCGGACGATCGCTAGACAAGGTCTCAGCCAGAGCAGTTCCTGTTTTGGCAGAGAGCGAGTCGGTGTGCGATGAAAAATGCATCTGAGTAGCTGACAGGCGATTTCTCCGGTCTGTCATCTCTCAAATGCTAAATATAAATATTTTTATTATGCAAATAGTATTTGACATTTACATATGGCTCCCTAGGCTGTACAAACCCCAAATACATCAACACAGTAAAGATCACATGTCAGCTCATGGTAGTTCAGACCATAACTGCTCAAACTGACAGCTTCTGACCAACAAACACGGAAAAGTGATGGTCGGCCTTGTGGGAACCCGTCCCTTCAGTGTTAAGCTTCCAATGGTCCACACAAAAGTGCACTCTATGCTGTTTTATCTGACCAAGACAATTGGCGATGCATAAAGACTCTTTGATTCAGTTCATCTTTAACTGTCTGTTTAACTGCCTGCGGTTAATGATCTGGCTTCTGACAAATTGGCGTTTTGTCAGTAGTTATCATATCATGTTCAACCTGATCAGTACAACTAGGCACATCGATTAAAACATCACTGTACTCTTGCAGTAAGTGTAACAGTTGCACAGGTTGATCCGCAGTTACTGAATCCGTAATTACTACATCTCTCCAAGTCTCATTCCTTTGATCTTTTGGTGTATAGTACAGAGTTTTCTATGTTCTTTTTGCAAACAGCATCAACAGTGTCAACAAAATACACCAGCTTATTCCTCTCTTTCCATGCTCTCAGCATGTTTATATTATAAATCCGCTTAAGTTTTCTATGGCTACCTCGCCCAGTTTCGTAATCATTGTTTGAGACTTTCCTTACCATGATAAATGGTGCTTGCCAATGAGCACTCAACTTATGCGTTGAGGAAGGTAAGAGAACAAGTACTTTATCGCCGTTCTTAACCAAATTTTCCTTGCTCCCCTATCATACCACTTTTTTATCATGCCTGGGCTATTTCCATGTTCTTTGTGACAAGTTTGTTCATGTCAGCCAGCCTTCTCCCATCGTTATTACGTATTGTGTCAAGTTTTCCTCCTGTGAACTTTTTTCGGTCCGCTGGTCCTTGATCACAGCTATTGGTCCCCTTATATTTTGACCATGCATTAACTTGAAAGGTTAGAAACCGGTACCCTCTTGTGGTACTTCTCTCTACGCAAAAAGAAGGTACAGCAAATATCGGTCCCATTCTTTCGGGTCTTCTGCTACAAAACGTTGTAACATAGACTTAAGAATGCCATTAAATCTCTCTGTGAGTCCATTGCCTTCTAAGTGGTGAAGCGACGTCTTAATCTAGAGGTATTTAAATTAGCATACATATCAGTCATAAGACATGATGTAAAGTTTGTACCCTGGTCTGTCAAAATTTTGCCAGGTATTTCCATACTACTAAAAGCTTCTATAAATGCCGTAGCAACAATCTTGCCAGGTATACCATACGACTAAGTCTGGAATAAGCAAGGCCTCTAGATACAGAGTTGCATAATCCATGATGCCTAAAATAAACTTATAAATTGTTTCAGTGTGGAGTTCTTTTCAAGGGACCCGTAATATCCATTGCAATTAACTCGAATGGTACATTTATAACATGGGGCCCGGGGGCACCGACGTCCTTTGTACCTCCTTACTGTTTATTAATTGCCATAAATGTGAAATTTGGCAAAAAGTCAAATTGTTTTGACATAAATGAAAGTTATTTGAACTGGTTGGTTACTGCTCCAGCGTAAGTTCAAGTGTGGATTCTAAGTATCAACAACCTTGATATGAACCATTGACTAAAAACATTTGCTTGTTACACTCACCACACTTGTACTTAGTATTTGGAGTGCACACCTATCTACAATACAATGATAAAAAGTTTGGACTCTGTAGGTCAACAGTGCACCTTTAATGTATGAGATTAGCTTACCCCTCAAGTACCGGTATGTATAGGCCAAAAACAATATTTAATTTTGAATTATGTAGTGCAGGGAAGGACATACAATATGGTGAAAAGCAAACTAAATAT
>LD347853.1:141043-203229 GCA_001465055.1 Ptychodera flava | reverse complement strand
GGAGGTAGAAGGACAGAGCATTCCTTCGCTCTCACCCAGCTATTAGTACGGGCCGCCGGTGGGATTGCCTCACTATTAAAAGCAATGGATTCGCCGGTACTGGGGAATACCGAGTACGGAGGCCATCATTCTTCAGTCTATCGAAGGAGCGTTTCATGCCAAAAAATACATGACAGCAATCAAATATACACTAAAACCTTTAAAATGTCAAAATTCACAACTGACCGAGAAACATGATGGCGTCGGTTTGATTTTTCTAAGTCCTTGAAAAACAACGCTAACTTGTTATGTGCGCATGCGCATATTAAGGGGAGACCCATTTGATTTCGGGGGGGTATGCAGGAAGTGGGTATGGGAACTTTTTTTTGTTAGGGAGACAGCATTTTTTAATTTCTACAGTCAGACCTGCATCAATTTTTTTTTCAAATGGAGTAGCAGTGCAATTTTTCAAATTTAAGCCAGTGTTTCACATATCACAGGATGTTTTTATTTATTCATTTTACATTCCAACAAATGACAAACAAAATGGAAAGTCGATTATATATACAACTTTTAATTATAGAACACTTTTTTGGCAAATCAACTGTGATCAGTACTATACCTGCTTTTCTTTAAAACAGTCAGGTCCTTTTAAGTTCTCAGGGGAGATGTTATCTTTTGTGGTCAGAGAAACAAGGCTCACACATTGTATTTCATTATATTTGTTGTTCCTCAATTTTCATTGTCAACTTGTAATCTTTCTAACATATTTATATTGAGAGAATAATGTATTGGTTTTAACACTAGTTTATTGACTTCTATCTTGTGTTTTAAATTTTCACGATTTACAGAAGTCAAATAGTCCCATCTAGATATTGCCTATACCATTGAGATATTGCAACAGAAATCCTGAAACATTTCTTGGGTCAGAAAAGGGAAGGAAAACATCGAGTGCACCGAGGTGTACAGTAGTGAATGCTTATATCATAAGTGCTGGAAAAAAACACATAAGAATTACTTGTGGTAAAAACATTTGCGTGCCTTTGGCAGCATGCCAGCAAAGAATACATGAGAATGAAGTTTCCAAAATTTTGCTCATTTCAACAGCATTGTGACAATTACTTTTTTATTTCTGTCTGTTATGAGAATATTTTTTTCTCAAGCCATTACAGGCTTAATTTTTTTCTTTTATTTCATCTGGTGACAATTTTTTTTCCTCGAAATCCTCCATACCCCTTCAACAGCATTGTGACAATTACTTTTTTATTTCTGTCTGTTATGAGAATATTTTTTTCTCAAGCCATTACAGGCTTAATTTTTTTCTTTTATTTCATCTGGTGACAATTTTTTTTCCTCGAAATCCTCCATACCCCCCCCCCAAGAAATCAAGTGGTTCTCCCCTAAGTGAGCCCCTGACCTATACGGGCCAGTGGATTACTTCCTCAGTAGAACTGATATGCCTGCCAGTACCGGTGTCTATCGCCTACGGAGGCCATCATTCTTCAGTCGATCAAAGGCGCCTTTCGTACCAAAAAATACATGACAGCTGCATAAGTGCATCACTGTCAACTTCATAACTATAGAACATATTGAAATACACAGTGAAACGTTCACAACGTAAAAAATGTGCCCATATCGAGAAACAAGATGGCGTCCGTTTCGATTCTTCAACTCAGATTTTGTCCTACAGTTGTGCGCATGCGCATACGGTAGCTTTAGCGAAAGTGAGGCAAAATCAAGTAAATATAAAATAAAAATGGATACAAATATTGTTTAAAAATAATGTAAGGCATGTATCACCAAATTTTGAACATTTCTGACGGTATTTCAACTATACGAACACCCATGCCAACCATTACAATAATCAAATCAGTGGTTTTGAGGAAAAAGTGAAAATAGTGGTTTTCAGAAAAAAGCTAAAAAAGTGACTTTAAAATGATTCAATCGAAAAAAGAAAAAAGACAGTTTGAGATACATGCCCAAGTGACCACCGGACCAAATTTCAGAAAAAGTTACTGAAGCGTTTCTGAGATACCTGCGTCCACAGCATACGGCCCACTATGTTGGCCATATTGGGCCGCGCCATCACATTAGTACCTTGTGCCCACAGGGCACAAAGTACTAATAATCGAAACAAGGGAAGCTTTCACAAATGCTCTCTGTCTTGCAGATTTTTGACATGGACTATAAGTCCTTTTATATTCTGCAACAGCCTTGAAAATACCAGGCCAGTAATAGTATTGTAATAACCGTTGTTTAGTCTTTTCAGTACCAAGGTGTCCTGACAGCGGTATATCATGTGACTCTCTTGACGATACATTGTGACATTCCGCAGGTACTACGATTTGCCTAACCTCACGCACCTTATGCGATGAAATCTCTTGTGATACAATAATTTCTCGTGCAAGAAAAATCTAGTTTGATTTTCCAATGATTGACTTGCATCTGCATGCTCTTGCATCTTGCAAGAGTAGGATCGGCTAATTGAAGTTCTCTTAACTTATCCTGATCTAATCTCAATATTTCAGCATATTCCTGCTGACATTTTAATCCAGTCAAAATGTTCTTGGACACTTTAGAAGTGACATCATCACTTTCCTCGTCATCACTGATGTCACTTAGATCTGATGAATTCTCATCAAATAGTTCGTCAAGGGCTGATGCATAACTGGAGGTATCATTACACTCACTCCCACTATTTACATCATCAAATTCTCAATTTTTTAATTGTCTTCATGAAACAGTCTAGAGATTCACAATCAATCATCATGTTCGTCATGTGACCAATTTACCTCTTGGATTTCTTTGACCTTGTCTATGTGTTCTGAAGCGCTTTTACTTTCAGTGAATGATTCTACTTCGAAGTCATCATCACTTTGTTCCGCTTCACTGAGAGTCGGCAATTCCTTGACAGGTATTGCTTTCACGCCAGACATAATTTCATTTTGCTTGACTATAGCCTCATGATCGTCTTGCCCTTTCTTTTGATGTATCGTGACCACTAACGCACGGCGATCCTGCAAGGCAAACGTGTCTTCACGTAGCAGAATGTCCTCGGGTATACCTTTCGATACCCCAATACGAATAGGTCCAGTGAAAATTTCACTTTCAATGTGGGCTTTGACAACAGGCGCGTTGTGCACTGTTTCATCAGCAAAACTAATATTGCAAGTCTCTCCTGGCAAATAGTTAGATTGTTGTACAACATCTGCCTTTACCAAAGTTTGACAACAACCTGTGTCCCTCTGAATACTCACTTGTTTACCGTCTAAATAACCGACATAAGTATTTCTCCCAAGAAGATACTCATTGCCAAATTCAGCCCAAATGTCATAGCATTTATCATCCTGACTTTTGACATGGCCATCGACCTTTGTCTTTGCTGAACCTGATTTTTCATCCGCCTATTGTTCAGGACAATTTCTTACCAAATGACCAGTTTTCCCACAAGTATAACACCCAGCTGAGGGCTTTGACTTCTCACTACTCTGGAATAAGTTGTCAGACTTCTTTCCCTCGCCCTTTTGCTGTTTATTTTATTGTTAAAACATTTGAAATTTCTGCGCTCAGTTTGATTGCTATCAGAGCCAGTATGAGCAGATTTATATGTCTTGCCAAGTTTTATCAATTCTTTAAAGTTTCCAGGATCCCTCTCCTTCAACCATGTTTGCATTTGTTTGGGCACTCTGTCCATTATAAATAGTTTGCGCACCCGTTAAAATTTCTCGTCACCAATTAAGGACAAAATCTCACTTGTCTCCACCCATCGTTACAACATGTCCGCGACAATATCACCGTACTTATAGAATGTGTCTTCATCTGCATATTTGCAAGCTCTCAATTTAACTCCGTATGACTCTCTGGTGAGCTCATATTTTCTACGTATGGTCACCTTGACCTTATCATAATCCAGGGCGTTGTCTTCTCATAACCTAGAATATGCCTCCCGGGCCTTACCAACGAGAGTCGGAGATAATTTCTTAAGCCTAATCGTCTTAGGCCAAAGTACGTTAGAGCTTGCCTCTCGAATGTACACAATTGTGTGTCAACATTGTCACCTTCTTTGAACTGAGAAAGGTAAGCAGTCCAATCATTGAACTCATTTGCGTCATGTGAATTTTCTTTCGCTTTTAACTCTAGTTCTTCAATTTTTAAATAGTGTTTGCGCTTTTCCCTTTCTACCTGTAACTCTTGTTTGTGTTTTTCTTTTTCTGCATCCCTACATATCCGCTCCCATTCTATGTGCCTCTCATGATTTGCTTGCTCTTGTTTATACAAATCCAATTTGAGCTGAAGAATTTTGTTTTGATACAAAAGGTTTTCAGTCAATTCTTTTCCAATTAAACGCTTGCCATGCCATAATCATCATAAGGCTCCATTTCGTTTATACCTTACACCTGTTGGCGATTGCATAGTTACCTGACTTCCATATTGATCAATCACTTTGAACGGTGTCTCTTCATATCGTGTTCACAGTTTGTTCAATTGTCTTTGTTAAAGTAAGACTTTATCACCTGTCTGTACCTCGCTGTCATGCGCATTCCGACGGTTATCTGCATAATCTTTAACCTTCTGTTTCATTTCTCCATCTCTGTCTCTAACTGCAATATCGTCTTCTCTTTTTGTGTTTTCCATGACCTCGGGTAACTTGGTCTGGATCTCACAACGAAACATCAACTCGGATGGCGCAACTCCTGTAGTTGAATGAGGGGTTGTTCTGTATGCCATAAGGAATTTATTTAGTTCTTTCCTCCAATTCGGATGCTGCACTTGTGCAATTTTCATTGCTTTCAGGAGTGTCGAATTCTGTCTCTCCACTTCGCCGTTTGCTTGCGGCCACAGTGGGGTTGTACGACGGTGAGCTATGCCATGCTGCTGAAGATACTCATCAAATTATCATCCATTATCAGCTTTGATAGAAGCTGGGTATCCATCGGTGACGAATTTGTTGTCTAGGGCTTCTATTATTTTCTAACTTGTCACGGTTCTCATAATGTCCACCTCAATGTAGCGACTGTAATAGTCAACCGTAACAAGCAGATATTCCCCCGAAGGCAAAGGACCAAGTAAATCAGTGGCGATCTCTTCCCATGAACTCTGTGGCAATGGCGTCGACTTTACTGGCTCTGGATCGGATGGTTTGCTGACTAGCTGGCATCCGAAACATGCTCTACATTTCCGTTTGGCGTCCAGATCCATGCCTGGCCACCATACTTTAGTGTGTAGCCTCATTTTCATCTTAACAATGCCCTGATGTCCTTCATGGGCCAAGTCAAGTACTTGTGCTCTGTACTTCTGCGGCATTACGATCCTTGTTCCTCTCAGTAGTACATTACCAACTACTGCTAGTTCATTTCTTACAGCTTTGTATCCTAATGGACAACAACGCCAGTCATCTGATTTGACGCATCTTCTGACCATACTCACCTCTTCGTCTTCAGATGATTCTTGCTCAATTTTCTATATTGGCAATGCACAAGGCACGGCATTTCCTGCAACGAACCGAATATATTCTTATGCCTCATTTAATTTCAAGGTCTCCTCCGTTTGGTTGCTTATCAGACATGATAGTGAATCGGCAATGTTCAGTGAACCTGGTATGTATTTCACTGTAAAGTTGTAGGGGTGAAGGCGTAAAACCCAGCATTCAATACGTGCCGATGGCTTCGAACGCTTGGAATAAATGTAAGTCAGTGGTTTATGGTCAGTTAGCAGTTTTAACTTGATCCCGTACAAATATACATGGAAGCGTTTGCATGCCAAAACCAGCACCAGGGCCTTTTTTCCGTCTGCGAGTAGCGACGTTCAACACTGGTTAGACTTCTGCTTCTGCTAATGTGTCCCATGAATGTGAGATGATCCATGTCAAAAACACATTTGTCTTTATTCAGGGTCAAACCTTTTTCCTGCAGACACTTCATCACTCTGATCAGTCTCTCATCGTGATTTGTATCACTTCCGTGCACGATTATATCATCTGAAATGTTTTCAACTCCATCACAGTCTGCGAGTACTTGTTGCATAATGTGTTGGTATAACTCGGGTGCTGAGCTGATACTGAACGTTAAACGTTTATACCGGTAAAGTCCTTTATGTGTGACGAAAGCTGTGATGCCTCTGGAACTCTCTGATAACTCTATCTGGAGGTACCCCCACCTCAAATCCAGTTTACTGAACTTCGTACTTTGATTCATATTTTGCAATACTTCATCGACAGTGGGTATCAGGTGTCGTTCCCTTATCACAGCTTCATTAGCAGCTCTCATGTCTACGCACAACTGAATATCTCCCGACGACTTCTGTATAATTACGACAGGACTGACCCATGGAGTCGGGCCCTACACTTTCTCAATTACATACCGCTTTGTAAGCTCATCCAATTTGGCTTCCAGCTTTGACCTTATACATAATGGAATATGTCTTGGGTTTTGTGCCACTGGTTGTACTGAAGGGTCGACACGTATTTCAGCCTGGTATCCTTTCAACATGCCAAGGCCCTCAAAACAATGTCGGTACTTGTCATAGATATATGTCAATTCAATTGAATTTGCTTGTAAGCCCACCTTCAGTATACCTAGTTTCTGTGCACTGCTACAACCCAACAAAGATCTGCCATGCGCGCCTTTAATGACATATACTTCAATTTCTGTCTAGTTATTGGCTAGTACTGCTTCGGCATGAAATTTTTCCAATAGTTCGATGGGTTTATTTGTAGCGTAGGAGTATAGCATCTTCAAGGTCAGCTCAGTTTTGCAGTTAATACCCTGGGACTTCAATGACTTCCACGTGTTCATTTACAATATTGCATATGGCACCAGAGTCAATCAGCATATCCGCTATCATCACACCACCTACATTTACATCCATAGTGTCACCCTTGACTTTCTCGTCAACTATAAAAACATACTCTTGATTGTCCGTGACTTTGTTGACAGTAGGCTGCACTTCATCACTGTCCCTTTTACTTCTCGTACTCTTGGTACTATGTTTTGTTTTCCAAACACTTGCGTAATGTCCGACTTTATGGCACTTGTTGAACGTTGCCGATCGTGCTGGACAATCTTTGTCTTTCGCAAAATGACCTTCCTGATTACAGCGAAAACAGGGGCCTTTCTTCTTACCTGCTATTGCAGACTTCCTTGGCTTTGTGTAAACTCTATTTAATTCTTGTTTGACAGTGGCGCCCTCTATTTGGCGAATTTGGACGTCTATGGCCTCCATAGCTCTAGCCAATTCTTGCAAGGCCTCAATAGTCAGAGTCGCCCCTTTTTCAAATAATTTCCGACGTAGTGTACTTGACTTGCACTTGTCAATCACTTGATTGCGTATCTGATTGTCAAGATCTCTGAACTTACAGTTTTTCCTTGTCCTTTTAGCCGGGTAACATATTGATCGACAGTTTCGGTCTCTTTCTGTTTTAGTTTGCGGAATATGTGTCTCTCATACGATACATTCACTTTCAGGGCAAAGTACACATCGAGCGTTCTCAAGACTTTTTCATGTTCACCTGCTGTATCGTCCTGACCTTCTGCCAACACACTGGGACCTGGGTCTTCCAACGTTTCAAAGACATCCTGAACGTCCAGTCCAGCGCAATGCATGAGCAGGGCTTTCTTTCGAGCATCATCTTTTACACCCTTTCCTACCACGAAAAATTCGAACGGCTTTTTCCATCTCTTGCAACGTGGTGCCTGACTGCTCGGGTCACTCTTGCAATAAAATGCAGCAATCCCGCCTAATTCAATATTCACAGCCATTTTCAGCTTCACCGATGGAAGGACTAATAATTGTAGTCCATCCTCGTCTCCTGCGAGACAGAGGATGGCCGGAATTGAATCGCAACACTCAGATTTAACACAGTGCCGCCATATTGGGTCTCAACACAACATGACCTTAATTCATCTCCTGGTCAAGGGTCACACACAAGGGTGTGCCTAATTAACACAGTATAAAACCACTTTAGGTCAATACACTACAGTACTTACAATCTTTTGCATCAACAGGGTGTGTCTGCTCACATGTACTGAAAGGTTAATTAAACATTGAAACAAAAAGATGGTGAAAACTTTCCAATCACAAAAATTTTCCAGAAATTAAAAGTCATGTAAGAGCCAGTCTATTGCTCTACACGACACTGTCCACGGCAAAGTTCAATCAATTTCACTTCACACAAAAAGTTATTTTGTTATCTCAATTGTCTGCCGTTGACTGTGAACTTGTCGTCTTCTGGTAATGGTCGACTTCTATCCGCTTGAAGTCTTCTCCTGGACAATGTTGACAGTCAAGCTTCCCGTTCCTGGTTTATCAGCTCCGTTCACATGGCAACATCTGAACCAAACTTAAGTTGATCAGGAAAGTCACTCCTGCTAAAACTAGCATAGTGGACCGGGGACTCAGGTATGCTGGCATACGCCCATTCACACACAGGACAACAATTTCCTTCACTGCAGATAAAACTTCCCGAAGTTTTCCAGTTTTCTGTCAGCAGATATTCTACTTGATGCTTGTCACAATGTCAGGCTACAACAGCCACCAGAGGTGTGCAGTCCGAGTCTCTCAGCTCTAGTAGCAAACATTTATTTGTTAAAGTTCCAAGTGTGTGTCACACACAGCAATTAGAGTTATTTGGTTCTCACTGGTTAGGCTTCGTGCACCACAGTTCCACAAAATCAGTCTTGATAAAGTGAGTTAGAATGTTTCCGCTGCCGCCAATGTGATATAACTGGGGTTATGATGGTATTGTGGATTATGTGGTAGTGTGTTGGGGCCAGCAGGCTGGTATTCCAATGTTGAATGGATGCAAAGAAGACTTGAGGTAGCGACTACTGTATAATCTAAGATGCTACTTTATTCACGAAGCAGTATCTAGGCTACATACAATAGAAGTGAGCTGGAGACTGACTTGAGTACATGTGGGTCACAAAAGATACACATGCCCTCATGAATAGTAATAACATGACACTATGTTCCGGTGTGTAAGGGGATGAAAAATCGATTCTCTCTCTGTGGAGGGCATGGTTACAAAAATCAGATGTAGAAACTTTTGCACTGCGAACAGAGGGCTTTCAGTAGGAACAAAATGAGGTTACGTTCTCAGATGGTGATGCTAGATGACGGATAGAGTTACCAACCTCTGGCTTGACATCACTCAAAAAGTGGCTCTTATAACTTACTACCAGTAGCTCTCAGAAATAAGAAGGCAATCATAACAGGAAAAACAAAGATGACAACTGATTCTGCTTGGCGCTCAGCTCAGCTTTGTTTCCTGCAAAGCTTTAACATGACAGGCCATTGATGTACCCCATCAAGCATGAGCTGAAAAGGCGTTCAGAGGGGTCAATGGCCCAACCCTTCTTTCGCAGATTGGTAAAGTTGAGAAACAGGGAGGCCCAGCAATAAATGTCTATGGCCTGGACAAAGGCCTTATTGTCTTCTACAACAGCAAGCAGCCAATGAAAAGGGAAACTACTGGATCAATATTATGTTGATTGAGGCGGTCTGGAAATTCCATTACACCTGGCTTAGTGGATTGCTCTTCAAAAAAACCCAGACAAACAAGCACAAGCACTTCTCCATATGTGGCTACAACAGGCAGAACCTGCTGGAGGCCAACACAGGGGGTTGGGAGACAGCTGTGAGGGTCAAGATAACAGACGAGGACAATGATAGGCTCACCTTCCATAATAACCACAGGCAGCTCCCCGCCCCCTTTATGAGATACGTTAACTTTGAGGCCCTGATCACAAAGTTTGAGGGTCAAGAGCTCAACCTGCAGCCAGTAACTCCTGAAGCAACAAAGCTTCATGAACTCTGTAGCCCCTGTTAAATGATTTTACTTGGTCACAGCCCGACGAAACCCCTATGGAGTACAGACGATGCAACCCAGTATAGCATTTCTTCAGAGTTGTCTAGGAAGAGAAGCTCCAGGTCAAGGAAATCGTAGCCACCCAGAAAGACCAACGAGTACTGTGAGCCCCATCACTTTCCCACAACCTTCACTGTATGCCAAAAGAGTTGATTGAGACACACTCCATGACTACTGGCTTGTCACAGGGCAGTACTGGAGGGCCACAATGCTTTTAACCTCAAAATGCTGCTGAGCCCCAATACAACAACCATACCAATCGCCTTCCACATCCTGTAGGGCTATGACTCTCATCTCCTGATGTAAGCCATCTTGAAAGCACAAGGAAAGCCAGGTACCTGCATCCAAAATAACACAGAAAAATATTGCTCCTTCTCAATCGGGCAATTCGGTATAAACACAGCGTCCAGGTTCTGGTGGCCTCCTTCGACAAGCTTGTGGTGACCAACCCCGCTGGAGGCCTTCTTGATAACAGCATAGTACAAGCCATGCATACAGCAAAGCTCCTTCTTGTGCCAAAAAGGCTTGGTTGACTTCAGTGAGCCCTAACTCTGGCCAAAAGAGGATTTTCCCTTGCGAAAATGTCTTTTAGTACTGCTTTAGGATTACTATAAGACCTTTAGCCAGCCTAAAGGACTGCTTTAGGACAAAATTGTCCTAAAAGACTGTCCTTTAGTAATACTAAAGGACTATATTTTCCTATAGGATGTTTCTTTAGGTATACCATGAAAATAAAACTATTGTCATATAATGTTGTTCTTTTTGATTCGTAGCTGTTTTTGAAAATTCTTAATTTTATTCCCAAAATTTCTTCTTTTCAGAGTTGTATAATACATTAATTCAAACAAGGGTTTAATCACCTAATTTCCAGTTGCACATACGTGCAACATCTTATGATTAATGCATTTTCGATATGTGCTCCTTTGCTATGGAATGCACTGCCTTCAGAAGTTTGCTGTTTCAGAAATGTAACTTCTTTTAAACGTTGTTTGAAGACCCACCTTTTCAATAAGCTTTACTCATAATTGTAGATTTTGTATTTTTAGCTGTTTTTTTTAGATCTTTTAAACACTTGTGTACAGCGCACTGAGACGTTTGTTGAGTGAATTTTTAAGAATTTATTATTATTATTATTATTATTATTATTATTATTATTATTATTATTAATGTATAGTATTTAAGCAATAATGCACCCCCTCCCGGCCCATAATGGACAAAAGGAAACTTTGCACGACATAATGTACGAGGCGAAGCCGAGTACATTATGGAGTGCAAAGTTTGCTTGAGTCCATTATGGACCGGGAGGGGGTGCATTATTGCTATTATTTTATAGTTTTGGCAATGCCAGTGAATTTGTAGATGTAGAAAACGAATAAAAATGGAAATTTAAACTGAGTTTGAAGCCAGTGAGTGTCGTCTGGTATGATCGGCCCTGACTCTGTATACTGTATACATTTACACGCACTCCACACTGCACTGCACTGAAAACGCACGATCAAAACAAAAAAATGAGCAGCACTTTCACGGTTCAATTTGGAATTAAAAAACGATGTATTTTCGAAGAAAATTAAAAGGAACTGCATCCCTACCGTCCATATCGAACTTGAAACATCACCTTTAAATATCATGCCATTCAAAAAGCCGAAATGGTGAAATACCAGGCATGAAGAAAACGGAAAGTTCAAACATCGCCATCAGCATGATCAGCTGATCAATACGATCATTATTATGTCGCTAGTAGTAAAGCATTCATTGCAAACGATATCAACAAAGTTCAATATTGTCATTTAAATGTTTATATTTCAATAATAATTGTGTCTATATATTTAATTTCAATGGCTTATTAAGAAGAGCTATTTTATTTTGGCAAATGAGAAAACTTGATGCAAACGGTGCTTGCAAGGTACAGTTGACAAACATATTGGGGGGTTTCTGTCATGATATCGAGAACAAGGCAAGGTGAAACCACAGACGAGGAGAAAAAACGATGAATGAAAGTTGTCTCCGATTACAGTCAGTACATCAGAACTAGGTGGCCAAGATGTTAGATAAACGGAGAGTCTACGGTTGTCATGATTGTTGGCAGTAGCTGACCTTGGACCGAGACTTTGAATGGCTCCGTAGTAATTTCCGTAGACCCGTAGCTTGCATCGTTTACATGGCCACTGAAATACAAATTATGCTGTGTGTCAAACCCAGTATCGTCTAGAAGTATGCAAACGTATTGAGTTAAGTTTCACCTATACGGCAACAAAATGAACGATGTTGTAAACAAACGTAGTAGTACAACCAGCGTATCGGACGGGGACTGTATGCTGAGCGCCAGCCAGGTAGACGACAAGTGCATGCGGGAGGACTCAAAAATGTGATAAATCCTACAGTAAGACATTATTATCAATATTGTGCATCATTATCAAGCTTTATCGTTTTGTGTATTACACGGTTTATCCGACACTTTCCCTCCTTTTAAATGCGCAGTCCTTTTTTCGTTTTCAAAAAAAACTGGGATTGTTATGCTAGCTGTGGGGCCGCAATGCTGAATAATGGAATACATTATCAGTAATAATGTGTGGATATGACGTCACAAAATTCACTGGTATTGACAAAGCTATAATATAATATTCTTTATAGCATATGTGTAGATTAGTATGTATTCGGTCAGAATACTGAAATTGTGTTCTATAGGTATTCTGTTATGCATTATTAAGTGTTACCATAAAAATATTTTAAACAGTTATTATGTATTCTTTTAGGAATACTAAAGAAAAAAAAAGCACTAATATCCTTTGCAGAAAAAAGGATAGAAAGTAGCAGTAGACATCATACACTTCTTTTAATCTGCACACACAAAAGTAGTTTAATATCCTTTCTTTCTTTCTTGTTTCTGCACCGTCTTTGCTAAAAAGCTGTTTCCTATACTTTTTAAGCCATATAAGACTGTACCAGAGGATGCTCTTTATATCAAGATGCATTAGGGGCTTCAAATGCACTCTTGGTTCAAATGCATTATGGCATTGCAGCATCTACTGAACTGATCACCTCCAACAACAGTTAATATATCAGTGCTACCAAATTACAGCATGGGGTAGCAAGTCAAAAACTGCCTGAAAGGTAGATCTTAACTTCAATGTGTAGTACATGTAGTACATGTATGCTTTTGTAGTTTCAGCTATAAGAGTCAATTTTAATTGTTACATACAGATTTGCATAATATTTTGTATATCACAATTATTTGTCATATTCTGTGACTTTAAAAATAAAGGTTTTTTGTTTAAACATACTAGTTGAATGTAAAAATATGATTTTTGTACTTGAATGTTACATCAAAAGCACATTAATGTATTTAGTAGTCTTTTAAGAAATTTCCAGGTTTGTAAATATTATTCCTTTAAGAATAATTAGAAAATTGGAAAGTATTCTTTCAGGATACTACACTGGGCAAAATGCTTGATATACAAAAATATATACACATATATTGATTCTGTACACGTGTCAAATACATTACGTATACACGTACGTGTACCAATAAAATGCAAAACTACAGTGTTCACTTAATGTGCAAAGATCTGCATTACGTATAATCATGATCTGCATGGAAATACGCTACGCATATCAACATATTGGAATGTTCTATATACAAAGATATACGTTGTGTATGCAATTAATATTGTGTTCCATATACGTCAATATACGTAAATATGCTAAGCGCATATCAAGCATTGTCAAGAGCTATTTATTGTCTTATAAGAAGACTTTTAAGCCTTAAGTATTCTTATAAAAAATTTATTGAAATTTAAAAAGTATTCTTTTCAGAATACCTGTGGATTAAAAAATATTCTTTTAGGAAAACTTTTCATATTCTTTAAAGATCCTTTTAAGAAGAGGCCAAAATACTGAGGGTTCTTATAAAAGTATTCCTTTAAGATAACTTTAGATCCTAAAAGATAAATCCTTTCAGGCATCCTAAAGACATTTTCGTAAGGGCACAACAAGCTCTCTGTCTCAGTTCATCAAAGAGAACCACAACACCCACATAAAAGACGTCGAGGAGACCTTTGGCTGCTGCAGCTTGGGGGACTACCATGATGTATACAACCACACAAAAATCCTTCTTCTTGGAGATGTGTTGAAAAGCTTCTGAAAGACAAGCATTATGGTCTGGACCTTACCACTACTACACCCGTCCTGGTCTCTCCTGGGATGAACTTCTAAAAAAGACAGTTTGTACTAGATCTGTCAATCAAGGAGGGATCTCGATGGTGACCAACGGATATGCAGAGGCTAACAACCCTGCAGTGGATGGATATATCACAGCCAAGCCCAATAGCTACATCCGCTACCCGGGCACAACAACCTCTACAGCTAGGCGTAATGACTTGTTGCCAACAAAGAGCTTCCGACAGGTTTTTGACTGTGGAATGCTTTAGGCGACCATCGCCACCAACCCAAAGGGTAGTCCTGAAGGCTACATCCACGAGGTACACCTCGAGTACCTGTTGAGTTGCACGAGGCTCACATAGATTCCCCTCTGGCCCTAGAGCACATGGTTGTATGGAAGAGTGGTTGTTGTTGCACCGGCCAGGCTCTTGGGAGGAAAGTGAGTGCCCTCTGAGGTTGAAAATCTAGCCCCAACCTCTGAGGCAAGGAACGCTACATCCTACACTACCGCAACCTCCATCTGTACATGTACCTCTCCAGGGGGGCACGGTTGAAGAAGATCCACCATGCCATGAAGTTCAGGCAGAGCCTCTGGATTATGCTCTATATCTGGCTACGGAAGCAGTCGACCACCTTTAAAAACGACCTCTACAAGTTGATGAACAGCACTGTCTTTGAAAAAACCATTGAGAACCTCTGCAAGCTGGTCAACGAGCAGCTTGTGCACGCACACGCACAGGCGAACATCTTTAACAACGACCTTACAGCAGTCCAGCTCCACAAGCGTTTGCTAGTTTTCATCTGCCCCTGTATGTGGGTATGAGCATCCTTGACCTTTCGAAGCTTTACATATAAGATTTCTTACACAACCAGATGGCAGCAAAGTATGGGGAGTGCTGCAAGCTGCTGTACATGGATACTGACTTGCTCCTCCTCGAAGTTAAAACAGAGGACGTCTACCAGGACATTTCTAGGCACCGGCCACTATACAACATGTCTTACTACCTGCATGATCGCTTCCTCTAAAACAAAGAGAACCAGTAGGTGCTTGGCAGGGTAAAGGACTAGAGGGCTGGGCGCCCCATCTTCGATAAAATGGGCCTGTTTGACAAGATATACCAAAATTTAGACGCTGGGAGTGGTTTTCAAGAGGGTCAAGGGTGTGAAAAAAGTGTGCTGATGCACGGCACATCTGCCAGGAGTAGTTCCTGAAAGAGACCCTCTTCAGCGGAAGACCTGTTGCCATGGCATAGATGTGCTGTGTTCTTTGGGGCACCATATCTATGAACAGCACTTGAACAAGGTCTCTCTTCCCCTTTGACAGGAAGCACTGGATCACCGAAAATGGGGTTAACACTCTCGCCCCTGATAGAGTGAGAGCTGACTAAGCAGCTGCCCCAAAAGGTGGCCGCAGCCATTCAGATTCCCAAAAAAGAAGGGCACACCAAAGAAGCTGCCCTGCACCTGCGTCGGCTACTTTATTTTAGTCTGAGGGACTGGTCAGTTTCTTGGGCTTGGGGGGGGGGCAGAGGATTAATGGGGGTCAACCTGTTTTTTAAATTCTCAATAGGACGTCAGTGTTTTTAAATTGTAACACTTTGGCCATACTTGCCTAATGTACACCGTAAAAGCTACGGATTTCATCACTCAGTTGCATTTTTAAGCACATCCAACTTTCATATTGGGCGAGTGGCTTCAATATTTCAGACATATACATCAGAGATGTCTAGATATTTTCATATTGGAAATTTGGTTTGGAAAACATCATATAAGCCACAAATTGCAACATTCAATCACAGTTTTTGATATGCCCTTTTGCCGCATAATTTGTTTTGGTGGCAATATTTTGAAATAGACTGAGAGCATTTGTTTAAAAGCATAAATTTGTTAGCATTGACAGTATGCAGCCTTTCTGATCAACAAAGATGCATCGTTTGCTTATCACTGCGGGCCGAATGGATGCCTGATTTGGCAGTATTCTGTGAAGCATATTTCCTACCTGAGAGCGCTGTCAGTCTGTTGCTATTGACAACAGTGACATTGTATCAATTTATTTTCAAAAGTATATCGATTGAAATCTCCTCGTGTGCCGCTCGTGTAATCAGGTCATCTCATGAATATTTCCACATTTACCCATATATATTGACGTATAAGCCATACAATCAACGTATCTGTTGGTTTCTTTGACTCAAATTAAATCGGCGACACTTTTTCCAGTTTTGGTAATACTTTTACGTTTCAGCATATTTCGGCGCATTTTTGCCAAGTTTGGCGACATTGTGAGTAGGGAACGACCTGCAAGTGAGCAAGACAACAATATATCAATTTTGGACAAAAGAATATCGATTGATAACGTTCATTGCACGATTACAGTGAAGACTCTGTGCCCGTTCGCCTCCGTTCTGTGTTATTTTTTTTAATTTTCTGCAATTTTCATCGTTCATATTCTCCCAAATTTTGTTTAAACTACAACAACTTGACAGGTATTTGGTCTGTACAACTTATGAGACACTTACTGAATATAATGCGTCCATTTAATACCCTTCTGCTGTATATGTAAACGCTGTCAGATCGCCATTTTATTGAGGGCAGGAGTAAATTTCGGTGATCGGAATAAATACAATGCAAATAAAACAAGTTTCGTCAAGAAATTCAAAAATCTAAAACCAAATTAATTTTTTTTATCAATCAGAGTATCACAGTGCCAATTTTCATCGTCATTAGTTCAAAATTGAGGAATTTGAACCGGCGGGAAGAGTGCAATCTGTTTGTACATTAGACGCCATTGTTTACTACGGGAACTCGAGGTTATTCGCCGAGTCGTTAAATGAAAAATACATCTGAAAAAGCAGTTGGTTCAACTTTGTCATTTCGCAGTCATATTTTATAATATTTGAGATTACACATCTCATGAATGTTAACTAAAACTCTGTGGTTTTATTTTTTTGAGTTTCCGTCTTATTTTTATGAAATGACGAGTTAACGATCGTTTGTGTTGTGTTTTCACGTACTTATACATATGACTATTATCGCTTAGGTATTTTTGCAATTTGTCCGTGATATTCTTGTAAAAATAACATAATTGAAAAGGCAACATGAAAAGGAAATGGAGTATGCAACTTTTTCATCAATATTTTTCTGTGCAGCGAGGAAATCTGGCGAAATTTTCAACACGACGAGGGAGGTGGAGTTAACTCTCTGTACGAGTACTCAACGTATGCGTTGTAAAATATGTATTGCCCAAAATAGGGCACCATTGGGCCGTAGTGTATGTTATAGTAGTTCGATACCTTGTCAATAAAATTGGCCAAAAATGTGGACTTGGTACTTGCTTTTTAAGTTCCGTACAGACTTTGACAATTCTGTAATATTTTTGAATTTCTCATTAAGGAATGATTGCAAATAATTAGTGATAAGGCATCTTTGATAAATACAAAGGTCACAACAATATGCTGCATAAGACAAGCGGATAAACTGAATAAATAAAATGTGTCAAAAACAACCGATCAGAGAGGAGAATCAATGACAGGAAATGTCATATCACGTGGTTCAACCCCCTTTCAGTAAGAATGTGAAAACTAATATTGGCAATAAATTTCGTATGTATATATATATATATATATATATATATATATATATATATATATATATATATATATATATATATATATATATATGTATATATATATATGTGTGTGTGTGTATATATATATATATATATATTGTTTTAACCTTTGTCGTTGTAAAGTGTCTCTGTTTTCGAAAGTTTCAATGGGGGGTCTGTTACTTTCTGACATCGGCAATAATCAAACCACCACCCCTACCCAGGCTGCAGGAAGTGACTAGTCCCTGATAGGGGACTGAAGAGGTATAGCTAACTCTCATGGGAAGGCTTGTGCAACTCAGCTATTTTACCACAAACAACACGGCAGATGCAAAGGATCACCACACATCTTTCGTGGATGATAATGTTCTCAAGAATGATGAGTTTCTCCTCTCCCACATATGTCTTGGTCATCCGACCGACCATTGCTAACATAATAAAGAGGATCATTGTGTTCGTGTCAGAGTCGAAGAGCCATCCATTTGTTGTAATGTATGTCATCTGCCAGCCAACAGAGGGTAAGGGAGGGGTGGCTGCCTCTGGGGAGGGTGTGGATCTCCATCGATCTTATGCCGTAGGGACTGATGAAATAGTCCTGGCCATTGAACTTTTGCCTGTGCTCAGCAAGGGTCCATGTGGGTGACATAGGTGTCGTCATTGCTAATGCCCTCATTTACCCCTTTCTTGTACCTGAAGTCTTCATTGTCACTGATGCCAAACTCCCGACAGAGGGCTTAGTAAATAACCTTGTCGTAGAGGTTATTCAAATCCTTGAAAGTGCCATTGTCAGGCAGTGCAACCCTTGTCTCAAAGAAAATGCACCAGGTGGTAAAATACAATAGGCATATTCCATAACCATCCACATTGCATCGCATTTGCATACGCATAACATTAGCATTGCATCACTATTTTCCTACATAGCATGTGCATCGCATCTGCATTGCATCATCAGACAAAAAATGTGAATCACATCTTTGTCGCAGCCCAGGGATGCATCGAATCTCCTCGAATTGCACCATTATTTTCTTGCATTGCATACGCATCGCATACACACCACATACGCATCGCATCATTATTTCCCTATCTCGCATACGCATCGCATCAACAAGGAAAAACACGGATCGCATCACTGTTGCAGCCAAAGGATGCAGTGCATCGTTTCAATCGATCGCATCAGGTCGCATCGAATTCCCCGGATTGCAGCTACAAAGGTACATCTGTTGAAGGTACAATTTATTTAATGGTAAGATTTCACTGGCTTACTTTGGTAAATAAGCGGTGATGCTTCCTGCTCACGAATTAGGCGAAATAAGGTATAATTTCTGTAATGGGAGTAAGTGTGACATTCAATGACCCCTTTTTATCTATATGTCTGACCATTTTAATTTTAGTTATACCACTCTCCGCCTCGTGCCTATTGTTCTCACCATGCTCTCCAATTTCCATAACCGAATATTTTTTTATATACCACCCGGCTTTTCTTTTGTTCAAAAAGTGTCCGATTTACAAGTTCTTTTGTTTAAAAGTGTCCGATTTACTAGTAAATCGGACAGTTCTTTTGTTAAAAACTGTCCGATTTACTAGTAAAACGGACACTTTTTAACAAAAGAACTTGTAAAATGGACACTTTTTAAACAAAAGAAAGTCACGTGGCGACGAGTAAACAAATGCGGGACATTATGCCAGAAGAAATTTATTTCACCATTAAGTACAGAGTAAAGACACTTTAAAAGAATCACCGAACTGAATTAATTTTGCACGACTGTACATCTCAAAATCAATTACAGGTCACCGTGAAATAACGGTATTGATTGCAAATATCACTTCTGTGTTAAGGTTATTGTTATCACGATCATTCGAAGCTGAAATTTAAGACTTCAAAGTCAGTTATCAACACTGAATGTAGAGGTTTCAGTCGCCTTTGGTAAAGTTAAATCTAGCTACAGGCAAACACACACGCAGTACCACAGTCATTGTGGATCTACACGTATTTTTTTTTGTACTTGCAGTTTCTGTTGCGCCTTTCTCTGACGTGGCTGTGTAGCTTGGTCTTCCGATTGTGGCCGTTAGCACTGGCGTGACAGGGGGACTTTTCTTTTCCATCTTTGGCTTTGGTAGTTGAAGTGCACCAGATATAGCTTTCATGTACTTCATCCGCCATATCGAACTACGTAGAGCGACTCGGCAATTGCGTGTATGCTGCTCAAAGTTTTCGACCCAAATGAGCAAAGCATGACTCTAACGTCGATCTGCAAACACCTTTTCACTTCATTTAACCAACCAATCAATCAAACATAATTCATACAGTTCAAATCAAACCAGGTGCGCAACCACGTCATCGCACTACAATAGCAACACATGTCAACTTTGTTTTATCCAATCATGGGTTAGTTTTTTATACTTTCGTTCAACAAGGTGTCAAAACGCGTCAATGTTTTCTTGCCAAAGTTTCAACTTGCACTGCACTAAAATTACAAATAAAAAATTTCGGCGGGCAAACAAGGCTCTAAAACTCGGCAAATTCGTGGTATAACACGGTCAGCGAACTCGTAGTCGGCGGTTTACGGAATTTAACGGTACAGTTTGCCATAAAACTCCTCGGCCCTGCGGGCCTCGGAGTTTTACTGGCAAACTGTACCATTAAATTCCGTAAACTGCCTCCTACTCGTCCGCTTACCTATAGAAAATGAGCTTCTTAACCTCGTTTTTTCCTTAAATTTTCTATTAGTACCAAAGATACTCCTTTCATAATCGATTTCAGAATTTTTATTTGACGTAACAAGTGTTTTTATTTGTGATGGAACCACAAGTATTACCTTCCGACCTTGGTTCACTTGATAATAGTATTTCTGTAAACGAATTTTACAGACGATGTCTGACATCTACGGAGAAATAGGTTATTATTGAGACAAATTTGCCAAAGTTGCGTTGTATTACGTAAAGATAACTCTTTGCTAGTGGACGTAAGCATATAATTCCTATGTCCTATGTCCAAATACATTTGCACAAAGTACTTCCTTTTGTATATTAGTGAGGAAAGTATTCCTTTCAATTTGGTTCTCGGTAATCTCTAGATATATGTTATGAGCTGATTATTTCTTTTATCGATACCATGTTTACAATAGTAAAATCGGGTGAAATTATGCTGTCTCAGAAAGAGACACATCCAATCTTTCATTACATTGTCGATCATTTATTGACTTGTTAGCAGTTACGGTATATGGACAGGACATCTACATTCGTTACTCACTTATACAACATTAAACACGTCAACTACCATGTCACGTCAAAACAGTCCAAGTCCGGTTTCCAAAAGTCTTATTCAAGCACAGTGTGACGAATTTCCCTTTCAAAACTCAGATTTTAAGACTAGCTCTTGAAAATTTCATTCAAGTACTTATTCAATCATGTTGTTTAGAACACGCATTCACATTAATAAGATCAAAAACTAGAAAAGTTGAGTTTCAGAATCCTCGTTCAAGTACATGGACGATTCGATCGTTCAACCAGTTTAACATCACAAACATCAAGTAAAGATAAGAATGGACATGGAAATAGCATTCATTTATTTTAATATTTTATTATTATAACATCTAAAAAATGGGTTCAGAACCTTTCGTTCAAGTACAATTGATCAGTTGAATGAAAAAGAAACCTATAATTTTGGGTTTTCAAAAGTTGTCGTTCAAGTACGATTCAATTATATTCTAAAAATACATGCATGGAAATCACTTCACGTATAAACGATTCCAACATTTAACCAGTTGAATATCATTTTAATGAAACCAACCTGAAAAGTTGGGTGTCAGCGATCTTTTCTACACAAGATTTGATCATTTTTTATCAAAGTAATGTCCCAGATTTTCACACCAGTAGACTTAAACGTTACAGCTGGTCTCAGAATATTGCATTTGAGCAGGATAAATAAAACGGAAAGTGTTAGATTTTACCAAAGTTAAATACGGAAAAGAAAAGTCTGGGAATTCTTGTAGAGGTACGATTCGATTATTGTTTTACACCAAGTACGTTCCACCTTTCCCTATAATGACACAAGTTGACACCATTGGTGTTATTTTTACAAACATCAATGCGAGTGATTAGAGGACTAAGCGATTTGACGCGTATGTGATCGTTGCATTTCAAGCATGATGCGATGCTGGTGCAACCAATTGGTAGAGGGATATGTAGCTGATGTGATGCCAATGCGATGCTGATGCGACCTATCGGTGCTGCAAAATGTAGGCGATGTGATGCGGATGCGATTAAAGCTTATGCATGTTTGACTGCTTGGTGTGATGGCCAACCAACCAAGCCTTTGCATGTCCTAGTCAAGTAGATTTCGAGCTTGGTCAGTAGCACCTCGAGATCACCCACATGTGGTTTCCGAGTCTCATCTATCACTAAGACACTGGGCGCATATCCTTGTTGAGCTTGAAACTGTCTGGGTAGGCAGACATCCTGCCTATGTACCTATTAGCATATTTTCCACCAGGACAGCCACGGGCTTCTCTTCCTAAGTATTGCCAATGAGCCCTTTCTTCTGCATGTATCTTTACAGAGGCCAGGTGAAGCTATCTCCCTCCTAATTCTCGATCCCCCTAGAGGAGATATTTTGGTCGTCAAGTTGCTTGATGAGTTGGCTTACCATTCCCCGCCTGATTTCTGTGAGCAGCTACTTTTACCAGATGTAGTGCAGTTTGTATCTTTCTCTTTGCCTGTCCCTCTGACACAAAGGTCAAGAAGCTTCTTGGTAAAACAATTAAAAGGTTAGAGATTAAATTACACCTACGCAGACAAATTTTCCTTCCACTGTCTTAAAGCAAGTAGACATGCCACGTGGATCTGACTAACACTCCAGCCAAAAGTAGGACTGTAGGCGCAACGATGTAAGTTGATTTCCTTTAATGACTTTCCAATTATTTAGAGGACTATTTTGAATGCAGTGCTTAGATATGTTCAGTAGAATTTAGTTTTTTTTCCGTTTACTTTGAACTTGATTTACCTCGACTCTCAAATGAATGACCCTGTATTTTAACTCTTTGAACCTGGCTGGGGCATAAATGTCCGATGACGTCACAGAGTACCAGGGGGGGGTCAGGATGCAAAGGGTTAATCTCTTTATTTAACCAGTTTTCACCACTTTTTGAATAAGTCTACTCTAAATTAAAGCAACTGAGGGTGGTTATTTCTTGGAGTGGTTGGCACTTAGTGGATACAAAAGTAACTGGACTGTGCCACAGTGAAAAATCGTCGCAAGTGAAACATCGTTGAAAGTGAAAACTAGTGAACCATTGGACAAGACACTGACTCGAGTGCACAACTGACACTGGCACATAGACTATGCAAGGTAGGCCCACTGTATATATCTGATATATACATACAGCCAACTACAACTGACTCAAAGAAACTATAATGGATGAAAATAAAGTCGAAGGAGCTGAACAACCAGCCCACACAGAATCTCAAAATGAAAATCAAGGAGATATTACTAAGGCAGAAAATACCTCAGAACAAACAAAAGAAGGGGCGGTTCCAAGCGGGACGGCCACTGCTGAAGGTGGATCTACTGCCCGAACTGAAGGGCGCCCTCTACAGGACAGTAGAAACAACGAAAGCACACGACTCTATGCTACTTTGGACACTGAAAAGACGTTGTCAAGCATTTGGAACCAAAAAAAGGGGAGTTCTCATCGACCTTAGGGCAATGCAGGACCCAACAGAAAGCAAACACTATGGGCCCAAAGGCCCTCCATTTTGTTTCATATTAGCGTGTCACTTTTTCGCCTCTCATACGTCGAGTACACGTACAGAGAGTCAAATGCACCTTGGACGCTATGTTTAAAATTTCGCCGAATTGCGTCGCTGCACAGCTTAATATTGATGGAAGAGTTGCATATTCAATTTCCTCATATGTTGACCTTTCCATTATGATATTTTGGCAATAATTTCATGAAGGAATTCTGGAAATACCTATGCAATATAATTCATATAGAAAAACACAGTCAACAGCCAAACGATCGTTAACTCGTCATTTCATAAAAATTAAAGGCATACTCAAAAAAATAAAACGATAGAGTTTTAGTTAACCTTCATGAGATGTGTTATTTCAAATATCGTAAGAAATTACAGCGAAATGAAAAAGTTAAACCAACGGGTTTTATAAGATATATGTTTCATTTTACGGAGCGGCGAATAAGCTCAATTTCCCGTAGAAAACAATAGCGTCTAATACACCGAACAGATTGTACACTTCTCGCCGGTTCAAATCCCTCAATTTTGAACGAATAATGATGAAAATTTGCATGGTGATCCTTTGATTAATATACGAAATTCCTATCGTTTTAGATTTATGAATTTCTTCCCGAAAATTGTTTTATTTGCATTTTATGTATTCCGATCACTGAAATATACTATTGCCATCAATAATTAGGCAATCTGACGGCATGTACATATGCAGAACAAGTGTCTTAAATTGACGCATTTTAATCAATATGCGTCTCGTAGGTTGTACAGACTGAATGCATGTCATGTAGTTGTAATTTACACCAAATTTGGGCGAATATCAACGATAAAATTCCAGTAAATTTGAAAAAATAACACAGAACGGAGGCGAACGGGCACAGACACTCCACTGTAACCGTGCAGTGAACGTTATCGATCGATATTCTTTTATTGGAAATTGATACATTGTTGTCGTTCTCACTCGCAGGTCTTTCGCAGCTAACAGTGGCGCCAAACTTGGCAAAAGTACGCCAAATTGTGCTGAAACATAAACTGGATTTTGACTTACTTGTCCAAGGGGGTGTGTTGTCTGGTCTTGGAATATCAGGATCGCATAAACCAAAACTGTAAAGAGTGTCGGCGATCCAATTTAAGTATACGAAACCAACAGATAAGTTGATGTTATGTAATGTGGACATATTCATGATGTGATCTGAATACATGAGCCGGTACGCCAGCAGATTTCGATCGATATTCTATTGAAAATAAATTGATACAATGTTCGCTGTCATCACTAGCAACCGGCTGAAAGCACTCTCAGGTAGAATATATGCTTCGCGGAATACGAAACATTCAGGCATAGTTTCGTCCTGCAGTGAAAATTGGTACAGCAGAGACACTTTCCAAGAAATATGAACAAATTTGGAACAAACTTAAGAGACTTTAACAACAAGACAAGTCTTAAGAAGGTAAGGAGCAAGTAGAATTAACGGGAATAAGCTTCAATAGGAACACTGAACAGGCAAATGAATATATTAACGATGAAAAGACAAGGAGAGCTGAAAATAGTGCCCTCAACGTTAAATTACCCTCCGAACGAGGATCTAGACTAGGCAGCTTGCATAGTTCAAACAGAACCAGATCATCAACATCGTCCAGGGCAAACGCATTAAAGGCACAAGGCAAGGCACGCTCTGCAGCAAGAGAGGCAGAGTATATGAAGACAATAGCTCACCATCAAGCAAAACTTAAAGTTATCGAAGCTGAAATGAAAGCAGAAAAGGCAAGGATATATGCAGAAACCCTCCAAAAAGTAGCCGAAGAAAGTTCATTACCAGTACAGACACTTAAAACACCAGACCAGTCATCAAACGACCATGTATCACGTTACATTGCAATGAAAAGAGAAATGGAGCAAGATCCATTACCTGCACTGAACTTTACCGAGTTCGTACCCAAAGCACAAAACAAAGGCTTAGAATCATCCCCTTTACTGACACAACCAAAACACAGAAAACACAAACAGAATCAGGTGAGACAGTCACACCCACTTCAAATCGACAGCATCTACAACAAGCCAGAACAACAATAACATGCAACATCTAGCAGAGATAGGCCAAATGATGGCCCGTCAACGTTTACCACTACAAAAACCAATAACATTTGGAGGCGACCAAACCATGTACATGTCATGGAAAAGATCATTCGAAGCCACTGTAACAACGGCCTGCGTACAGACTTCTGAGAAACTAGATTTCCTGCATAAATACACGCATGGAGATCCGCAGGAAATCATCGAAGACCATCTACAATGGTATGTAGACGACCAAGACGAGTCATTTAAAGAGGCTTGGATAGAACTAGAAGACAGATTCGGCAACCCTGCAGTCATCACCGCGGTAATCCTCGAAAGACTGAAGTCCTTCCCGAAAGTTAAACCAGATGAATGCAAAAGGCTACTCAAACTCTCAGACTTATGTTCTAACACAGGGACACACTTGAGAAAACTTCCTGACCTTTCATGCCTCAATACACAACAGGGACTCAAGCCCATTATAGAGAAGTTACCAAGATTCGTCCTCAACAAGTGGAGAGATAACGTGGCATCATACAAACGACGCCACAAAACATTTTCTCCATTCAAGTTCTTTACAGACTTCTTGAAAGACACAGCCAAAGCAGCATGCGATCCTGATATTCGAAGACCAGATGACACACCCCCTTGGACAAGTAAGTCAAACTCCAGTCAACATACGAAGACTAGAGAGCGTGTACACGCAATGAAATCATCAAATGAAGAAAAACAATGTCTCTTCCACGAAGCTACAGAACATGACCTGAAAGATTGCTAAGCATTAGCAAAGCAACCAGTTGCTGATAGAATTGCACTGTGTAGGAAGAAAGGCTTGTGCTTTAAACGCACTGAGAAACATCTCGCTAAAGACTGCACATCAACGATTGAATGCGCTATATGCAAGAGCAAGGAACACATCACCTGTCTCCACGCTACACCCGGCAACAGATCTAAGCAGAAAGCAACCAAAACCAAACCAGAAGATAAAGAAAAGGAAACCCAAGAAGCGACAACAAAATGTACCAGACTCACGAATTACCCAGCCAGACGCTCGCAAAGGTATATACAAAAGACCGACCAGCAGACTACATAGAAACTTACGAAGTCCTAGACGACCAGTCCAATGCCTATATGGGTGACAGCCACCTCTTTGACGCACTGAAGATACACGGCCGAGACCTTGAATACGAACTATCAACATGCAGTGGCAAAGGAGAACTCAGAAAGGGACGACGTAGCAACCACATCATCATAGAATCAATTGATGGAAAGAAGAAATTCTCCCTTCCTGTCCTGCTAGAAAATGACAACATACCAAGGGACAAGAACGAAATACCCACTCCAGACATTTGCAAGGCCTTCAAACATCTGAAGCCCATCATCGATTACATTCCAGAACCGAAAAAGAACGTTGGAATTCACCTCCTCATCGGCAGAAACTGCCCAGAACCACTGAAAGTCAGAGAAACAAGGAACGGACCTTTAAACTTGCTTTAGGCTCAACGCACCGACCTAGGGTGGACAATTTCAGGCGAACTGTGCCTAGAGACAGCAAGAGGTGTAATCCGCACTTCAGTACACCCTACGACTGCAACCCTCAACGGCTATGATGAATCAGCATTCGAATGTACTCATCACATCCACATAAAAGATGTAATAGGCCCGACACCCATCAACTTCGGCACCACTGTCTTCAAGCAGACACCTTACGACGAACAAAAGGCACCCTCCATTGAGGAAAAGCAATTCCTGGACATCATTCAACGAGAAGTCCATTTAAATGAGGAAGGCAATCTAGAACTTCCTTTCCCCTTCAGGCAAGATCCAAAGAAATTACCGAACAATCGACAATCAGTTCTGAACCGATTCTACAGCCTACAGAATCAGTATCAGCATAAGCCACAAATGATGGAAGAATACTTTCAGTTGATGTAGAAAATAATGGAACGCAACCACGCAAGTCCCGTTCCAGAAGACAAAATAGATGCCGACAATGCTCGGTACCTACCACACTTCGGTGTCTACCATCCCCCAAAACAGCAGATCAGAGTGGTATTCGACTCCAATGCAAAGTACAACGGAGTCTCCCTGAACGACGCATTGCTTCGGGGACCTGACCAAATGAACAGCCTCATCGGTATCCTGCTACGATTCCGACGAGAGCAGACAGCAGTAATGGGTGACGTACAACAAATGTTTCACAGCTTCCACGTCAACAAAGAACACATAGACTATATGCGCTTCTTTTGGTTCAAAGACAATGACCCCACGAAACCAGTAATGCAGTACAGAATGAACGTACACCTGTTTGGCAATGTCTCCTCACCAGCTATTGCTACCTTCGGACTGAGAAAGATTGCCGAAGACGGCGTATCTACACATGGAAAAGACTTGAAAGAGTTCATCAACAAGAACTTTTATGTTGACGACAGACTAACCTCAACACTAGATGCAAAGAAAGCTATCAGTCATGTCAACAGAACGAGAGACCTACTGGCGACCAGTAGATTGTTTCTAATGACAAAGAAGTCAGGACAGCACTTCCACACGAAGTACTAGCCAAAGATCTACAGAGTTTGGATTTCAACCAAGACACCTTACCAACACAGAGATCATTACGGGTCAAGTGGTCTCTAGAGGCGGACGCATTCACATTTGAAGTGGACTTGAAGGAGAAGCCATTCTCCCGGCGGGGAGTACTGGCGATTGTCAACCCAATATACGATCCACTCGGTATACTCTCACCAGTTGCCATAGAAGGAAAACTAATACTACGAGGCCTCGTGGCAGAGACTAAAGGACGCAACTCATCAAACCTTGTATGGGATGAAACATTACCAGAGAAATACTTGCCTAGATGGACACGCTGGTGCAACAACCTCAACTACATCACAAAGATACAGCTACAGCGATGCTACACTCCACCCACCTTTGGACCCATAAAGAAAACGGAGTGTCACATTTTTTTCTGATGCCAGCAATGAAGCCATAGGTGCTGTAGCCTACTTGTGGTTGATCAACCATGAAGACAACGTCAATGTATCGTTAATACTTGGCAAGGCAAAGGTAAATCCGACTCATGCAGTCTCCATACCTCGCCTAGAACTGTGTGCAGCCGTCCTGGCGACAGAACTTGCATGGAAGATCACATCAGAAATCGGCCTGAACATCGTCAATGTCATATATCACACGGACAGCGAAATCGTCCTTGGATATAGAAACAACAGCTCGAAACGTTTCCACGTGTACGTAGCAAACAGAGTAGAAAAGATACATAACATCTCATCACCACACCAGTGGCGACACGTGTCTACACATGAAAATCCAGCTGACATCGCATCACGCAGTGTACCAGCCCCAAAAATGTGCAATACCATCGATTGTTTTAAGAAACGTCTAAAAACGCATCTTTTCCGCAAAGCTTTTAATTAATTGTCTCTTTAAGATTTTAAAACATTTTCCTGTGCCTGTTTTTTCAGTGTCGAAGGTTTGTTTATTTTCCTTACATTTGTAAACCGTTTAGAGCATTTTATGGATTTACGGTATAGAAAAATAAAAATTATTATTATTAATTAAAACTCAACTCAACTATCTGGCTATCAGGACCTGCATTCCTGTGGCAGCGAGACAAACAAGACCACCATAAAGAAACAAAACATGAATACACAGTAAGTGACGAAGATCCTGAGGTCCGCAAACAACTTGCTTTCCTCAACACATCAACGAAGGAAGTAGAACAAGACGACTTAGGTGCTCACCAATTTCAACGATTCTCATCATGGAGATCCTTGAAGAGATGTATTGCCAACTTAATAGGCAAAATCAGACAAAGGAAATCACCAGAAAAGACAGACAAAAAAGCGAAAGAGAAGTTTCCAGAACAAGTGAAAATTGTGATGATGGCAAAAGCAGAAACCATCATCCTACGCTCAGTACAGAAAAAGGCAATTCATAAAGAATATGAGGTACTATCTGCAGCAAAGTCAGCAGGCAATGACAATGACAAACTACAGAAACGGAACCCCATCAGCCGGATGAACCCGTTCATCGATGAAAGAGGACTCATCCGCTTTGGAGGAAGACTACGCCAATCTGACCTCGACCTCTGGCAGCCAACACCCCATCATACTCCCACAGGACAACCACATTTCACGACTTATCATCGATCACGTACATCGACAAGTACAACATCAAGGCAGACAACTCACCCTGTCAAACGTCAGAGCTAATGGCTATTGGATTATGGGTGTACATGACATGGTAAGAAGTATACTACACAAATGTACGATATGTAGAAGACTGAGAGCAAAACCTCTCACTCAACTCATGGCTGACTTACCGTCGGACAGAACAGAGAAAACTCCACCACTCACCAACATCGGCATGGACGTATTCGGCCCCTGGGCTATAGCTTCCCGCAAAACCAGAGCCAGCATGTCTGAAGCAAAGAGACGGGCAGTTATCTTTGTCTGTCTCCACACCTACAGCAGTACACATAGAAGTAGTAGACTCGATGGGCACTTCAGCCTTTATCAACGCCCTATGCCACTTCATAGCTCTACGCGGCAACATCAAGAAACTCAGATGTGACCAGGGCACCAACTTCATTGGCGCAAAGAACGAACTTCAGGCAGCAGCCAAAGAGCTGGATCAAGACCGCATCAAGAAATTCCTTACAACAAGAGACTGTGAGTGGATTTTCAACCCACCTCATGCATCTCACTGCGGCGGTATATGGTAACGACAAATTGGTACCATCAGATGCGTTCTTGACTCCATGCACTATCAACTAGGCAAGCAACAATACACACATGACTTGCTGACAACTCTCATGGCTGAAGCCAGCTCCATCATCAACTCCAGACCTATAACAACGGTATCATCAGATGCAAACGATCCCCAAGCTCTCTTCCCAAACATGCTACTCACCATGACGACTCAATCACCAACACCACTACGAGGATTATTCGTCCAACAAGAAATCTACAGTAGAAAACGTTGGCGACGCGTACAGTATCTCGCTGATCATTTCTGGATACGATAGAGAAAAGAATATCTACAAAGCTGTCAGCCATGACCAAAATGGAACAAATCCAAAATCAATATCAAAGAAGGAGACGTGTTTCTTTTGAGAGAGAAAGAATACGCAAGAAACAGCTGGCCCGTCACTTGCATGTTGAAGGTCTACCCCACCAATTACAACAAAGTACATAAAGTAGATGTCATGTTTTACAAAGATGGCGAACATCGGACCTACCTCAGGCCTATTAATGAATTAGTTTTGATTGAAAGTAAAAATTGAACTCTGTGATTGAATTCAATGAACACTATATACGGACTCTTAGTATGAATCCTTAGCATTTTAGAATTCATTTAGACCCAAAATTTTAGAAGGCATTTATTCTATTTTAATTAATGATTAGTAAAAATTCAGCTTACCACTTATTTTTAGATGGGCAGTGTGTTGGATTGACCCTTCATGACCATAACTAGATTTTCAGAAGATCGCCATCTATCTTTCTTAAGGCCCTCTGACACAAAGGTCAAGAAGCTTCTTGGTAAAACAATTAAAAGGTTAAAGATTAAATTACACCTACGCAGACCCGTTTTTCTTCCACTGTCTTAAAGCAAGTAGACATGCCATGTGGATCTCACTAACACTCCAGCCAAAAGTAGGACTGGAGGCGCAACGATGTAAGTTGATTTCCTTTAATGACTTTCCAATTATTTAGAGGACCATTTTGAATGCAGTGCTTAGATATTTTTTGTAGAATTTAGTTCTTTTCTTCCGTTTACTTTGAATTATATTACCATGCCCTGCCCGTCGCATTTTGATTGGTCGAGCTGAACCACGTGACTGACCACAAATACACAGTAATGGTTTGTTTGCATGCCCGTGAATATGGATAATAAGATTAACAACTCAAAGTATCGTAATTTTACACCTCAAACGTAAATCATAATCAATCACAAAATAAAATGGAGCACTTGTAGGTCAGGTTGAGATACTATTTTCTGAAAACATCTCAGGATTTGCCAATTTTTTACATCGTGCATGACAGTGCGTCGCGTATTGCTCAGTTTCTGGGGCCCAGTTGTCGTTCGCTCCTAAAATTTTTGGAAATTTTGACGGTTTTCTTGGGTTCTCTGATAATATAATGGAAATAACAGACTCCGCTCTTACCATTAACATTTATTTGTGGGCGCGGGCTCGAGGAAAGCCAAATTAACGGGCTCGGCAAGCCTTGCCCGTCAATTTTTGGCTTTCCTCTCGCCCTTTCCCACAAATAAACGTTAATGGTCAGTGCGTCACCCGTTATTTCTATATTTGATTTACCTCGACTCTCCGATGTAGACAATGAATGACCTTGTATTTTAATCTCTTTATTTACCCAGTTTTCACCGCTTCTTGAATAAATCTCCTCTAAGCTAAAGCAACTGAGGTTGGTTATTTCTTGGAGTGGTTGGCACTTAGTAGATACAAAAGTAACTGGACTCCGCCACAAACAGTGCTGTAAATAAACTTTAATATTTAGTTGAAATATAAACAAAATTGTGCTTGAGGTAAAAGTAGATGACTCTATGTTGGCCTAAGTGAACTTTGTAGATGAAACTCCCTTAGACTGGATGATAGATCAAGTGTAGATCCAGTGTAGATACAATACAGTATGTAGATCTCGAACAACAGGTAGATGAACATCAACCCGGCGGGTGAAGTACACTCTATGCTCAATGCAAAGACTAAAAGTGGATAGCTGTACAACAAGAGGTTGCAGCTGACATAGGATGGAAGAAGTAAACAATGTGTACAGTTGACATTAAAGGGACGTCTTGGTAGGAGAAAGAATTTCTGTGAAATGGCCTGGGAGAGCCCAAAGAATCAACGGAGAGGCCCTAGATTATAATGATGACTTACTAGGGTTCTCAGCCATTATCCCAATGAAAGGTAATTCATCCTGGAAATAGAAATAATAAGAGTCACCCAGGATGACATTGGCCATTTGCATAATCACCTGACTGAGCTCAGAGAGGACACCATTGGCAATCAAGAAAATATACAGGCAATCGAGAACAGAATTGCTATATGGAATGACCTGATTCCCAAATATGGAGTTAACAAAGACGAGCTAGCCCATGAAAACAAAACTCTGAGAGTGCTGTATGCAGAGTGAGACAAAATACTAACCCCTGACACCAAAGGTGAAACCCTGAATTGAGGCCTGAGCTCAAAGCCAAACTAGCAAAAATCGACGACCACATCGAGGGACTCGATGGTGAGAACCACAGAGTTATGAAAATATGGCTCCAACAAGACCACTGACAGAAGTTCTCATAGATCCAGATCTGGAGCTGAAAACGAACTTGATAGTGCTTTTCAAATGGAAAGGGCTTGCCATTGGAGCACTGCCAGCCAAAACAGGACTGTCTATCGCGGCACTAGCTCTCGGTCTATGAAAAGTCAGCGGTCCAAGAGGTGCAAAAGACAGTAGCCTTGGTGATGGCCCCTATTGGGAAAGCATACGATGTGGCGATAGGAGATGTCAAACACCTGGGCCAGTGGCTGACGGGACTGGCAGCAAAAGGTGCTGCAGCTATCCAAGTATTGATCGGAACCATTGTCAGTTTCATCCTGAAAACCGCTGGCATCTTGGTGGACTTTGTTGGCAGACAGCTGTGGATTTTCATGATGTGTTTGAGACCCAGACGACAGTGAAGAACAACGTCATCTGAACAAATATTGGGTAGTGAAGCGAATCCATTACACATTTCAAGTGCAAGGAGATTTGCATGTAAAATTATAGAACCATGGTGCATGTCTCAGTATATACAGACGCCACAAAGCTGGCTGATTATGTCGAAAGAACAGCTGCTGCTTATCAGTGCAGGTACAAGTTGATGGGCCGAATTAATATGGGTCTGAACATCGCAAAAGCCATACCCATGAGCAGTGCATTGGCTGATGTCATTCTTGCCCTATCGGCAGCCCTGGGACGGTTGCCCTTTCTGGTGTTGTCATTATGGTGATACGGACAGGTGCTCATAGAAAAAAAAACGAGAGTGGTTCTCACAATCAGCGAGCGGCCAGGAGACCAAGGCTCAGAGGCATTCGAGATTCAGAAGGGAGAGAGCTTTACCATGCCTGAAGAGGTATATGCTGAAGCAGGGGCTCAACAGCTATACTGAAGAAGAGTAGCCAGCGGCTGCCCTGTTGGAAAATACGCGAAGAGATATACAGACAGGGTGGCCGACTACCTGGACAGTTTCAAGCTCACAAGCATCTGTTCCAAATGGTCCTGGCGTTACATGAGGGCTGGGTAGCACCTTTTTAAGTGATCTGAGGAGCTGCTGACGCGGCTTGACATCTACACGACCAGGACAGAAAGGTTTGTCAACCACTAAAGAGTCAAATTAAAGAACAATATTATGTCCCACAGGAATGCAAAGGAGGTAAAGGCTTAGTTGACCGGCCGTCACATCCACTACTGGCCCCCATCGGTTAAACTTTGCTGTTTGGTGTGCCATGGCTGGTTATGGCGTAACTTTCAAAAGCCACTTGTTGGCATCAACCGTGCCAATCAGATCAGATTCCTCTTCCGTATTCTGATCTCTCCAGCCCAAAACTTCACTCAATAGGAGCAACCCAAGATGTGTAAGAAATACTATGGATAAGCTGCATACTTAAGTGCAGAAACCCTTGTTCATTTGCTTGTACAGAATCTTTCGTGAGAAGCAAGGGCACTAGTTATACAGGTGGAATCCCTCACGGCAGTGGCCATGCTGGTCATTGGCTCCTTCTTAGCTTCTTTGGGTGCACATACCGCCACACAATAAAATTTGCACAAAGGATATAAGCGATGGTCAAAAACGTGCAGGATGGGTTGAAGGAAGGAATCTACCCATTGGCCTTCACGCTCTGGAAGGGGGAGAGGAGGACCCGGTAGAAATGAAAGGGGCGCCTGCTGTGTGTGTTAGCAGCCGGCGAGAGCAATGATTGCTTGGCAAGCTTTTCACCCTAGAGGCCATCGAGCTCATCAGCAAACACTACATCATCTATGAGACAGTGTTCAATGCCTTTGTGAACGAGAACATCGTCAGGAACATTGTTTCTTTTGCTAGTAAGGGCCTTGGCTGTTTGCTGCCAATCAACAGCATTGAGGGGCTTTTGAAGGATCTGAACTCTAATTTGTCCCTTTCAGGAGTGAGATGAATAAGTTGAGGGGGTTGAGCTTGGGGGCCCGTTCTCGCTGCTGTCAGCACAGTGCATATCACAGCTAAATGCGTTGACATAAAAACAGGAGGCCAAAAGAATCTTTATACTAATAGAGATGGAGATGGCCTCACATGTAGTAGAGGCCACCGATCCTCCACAGTGCAGACCATGGAAACACTGGCAACAGACCCTTCAGACATAGCAAAAATGAAGAAGATTATGCTTCAAAAGAAAGAGAAGAGTAGTGGTCGATTGGAATGGAGGAAGAAATTAGCCGAGATCAGCCAGCAAAAAAAAGCTAGAGAAAGCAGAATAAGCGAGGTCAGAGTTACTCCTCTGGTTTGTGGTCTTGATGCACCGGGGGCCACACGGTCTAAAAATGGTACAACGATTGTTACGTTCTTGTAGGGGTGGCTTGGGTCGTCTTGACAGGCCTGGGTTTGTACTACTCAACACGTATGCTTGTCCTCCAGCTCGCCCTCCGCCAATGGCACAGGCAGCAGGCCACAGGGGCCCTCATCCTCCTTCTCCGTCTCTTGCTCCTGAGACTGTGCGAACACCCATCAGCAGCATGAGCAGACGGGGTCAATTGTTGAATTTTACTACTAATGATGTACTGCAACGTTTTTTTAATGACAACTCGAGTAGCAGCTAGCTCAAGTACAAGCACTGCAGCAGTGCTTCAAATTCAAGTTCCTTGTCAATGTCATCGCTCGAGAGCCAGAACTCAGGCTCCATACTTGCCATTGCCAAGCCTCGGGGTTAGATCTCTACCCTGTAGCGGAAGGAGTATTAGCAGTCAAGCCCCCAGTAGCTGTGTGAACACCGACCGGCAGTTATTCATTGTCAACCCCACGTACTCACAACCAGTCCCGACTCGAAGCATTACGTGCTTAGCCTATTGTTAAGCAAGGTAAGCTATTTACTACCTCCATGTTATGTCGTAATGTGTCAGATATTCACAATTTTGCACTAGTCCATCTGTTTTCACACAAATCCACAACAAATGTAACTCTTGCGCATTGGTGTGCAGTGTTTCAGCCAGAGGCGAATTTTCAGTCATTTGACTAATTTTTTGAAGGTTTGATCCTCATTTTTGAAAGCAGTGGGTCATAAATGACTTGCTCTTATTTGAGCTCTCACATGATTTACTGTAAGTTGTTTGAATTGGCACTGTTTTACTCCTTCTTTCATTTTTTGTTTGTGCTAAATTAAATATTGATGTTTTAGTGATGTCTCCTAAAATTCTGCAGTGACCCTCAAAATCTGAAGTGAGGGGGCATAATGTCCAAAAATTTGAAGCTGGCTGCAAAACTGCAACACTGGGTATGAGAACAGCAAAATTCCAGGGTCTCCAATGTGTCGATTTGGACACGAAGGCGTCGACTAATTGTTCAACATTTACATCCTGTCAAACATCCAATTGTAGTATTGAGATGACACAAAAAGATACAGGTTGTGTGTTTGTTTTTCCCAAGATTTAGGACAATAGCTTCGTGTAGTGTTAATCACTTATATAACGGTCATGTCCTGTTTATTTTGCGTATCAAATGTCCAAACATTTAGAACAAAGGCCTAATCGGTTCTATACAAAAGACAGTGAAACAAAAAAATACACACTACTATACATTAAACGCAAATCACTAATATATGAACGATGTGTGGAGTTGCTTTCCCTTTACTAACTATGACTCTTACTTATTCCTGCTCTGCAGGTTTAAGTCGAAAGCTTACATACACGAGAATACCTTTTTAGGTATCCATCGTCATATACATAAGCGTAACACTAGCTGTCCCAACAATCATTTACGGATTAGGCAATACACAGCTCAATCCATAGAAAATACAAGCATCAATTTCTGCAGAACAAAACTCAATAACGGTATTCTAAAACACAAGATTCTGTAATCACAAAAATTGCACTTATCAGAGTACACAAAAAATAGCCAATTACAGTGCTCAGTTAACAGCCATTCAAATGCGACTTGAAAGAAAACTAACCAAACAACATTAAGGTGGGCACAAGAGCCAACACCACCCTCCATACAAACAAGATAACAAAAAAGTAACGGTTAGTTTTTCATGTTAAGATACACCAATGATAACCCAACTCTCTCCGACAATGAATAGAACATAAGCTTACACGAAGACGAACAGTAAAAGACCTGCACTAAACATGGAAGACGTCCCTGAACATACGTGAGTGAAAAAACAGCAAGACAAGATCCTAGGCCGTACAATGAATCGACAAGAAACAACACAAAATTCCAGCAACAGTAAACGTTGTGAACAACGTACATAACTGGATACAGCATGAGCCAAACAAGGATCACAATACTTAACGGCCTTTTTAAAGGCCAACACATATTCAAAAGGGAGAGTTACCATATCAATACTGTGCCATGCCTCGACACTAAAAATGAACACTAAAATTACACATTAAATTACAAAATAAATAAAGGGGTCAACATCATAAGAGGGCACAGAAATAGAGAACAAAATAAACATATTACGTCAACGAAAATGTCGCATTACAAGAGCACAAACCAAAATGAAAATCAATACACATAGCAGCCTCAAATTCATCTGAATTTCACCTTCCAAAACACAGGATAAAATACATTCTATGTCTAAGGCATGTGATCAAGAACAGTATCAGAAAACGGTGAGATACCAATCAAACCGTTAGATAAAGGAAGATGAATGAAATTCTACACACTAATAAAGAAGCATCAAAAATAACTCGACAACCACCTACTTCATACAGAGATTACAACAGACAACTTATAACCACAGAAATAATTCCTGCATTTTGACAGAATAGCACAACATTAAACATGTTGACGATCACATATATCTTTCTCTCAATCTAGTAAACACGATACGAACACGACCTTGAACACAGTAGAACAAAATGAGATATCCTAGCTTCCAGAAAAAACAAACTTCCAGTGGGACAACATAGGAATACATACAATCTGCAAATATACCACACAATTTATCCACTGAAGTTGAACTTGAGGCAATTGATGAAGAAAGTCTGGCAAACTTCCAAAATATAGCGTCAAAGAATCGTAGTGTCTTACACAGTCTCTCCACTCTGGAGTACAGACACGCAGATTACAGCCACTGTGTCTCTCCATGCCTAATCGGCTCTATACACAAGACAGTGAAACAGAAAATACACACTACTATACATTAAACGCAAAACCACCAATATATGAACGATGTGTGGAGTTGCTTTCCCTTTACTAACTCCAAATTGATTCAAACAGTAATTCTCAATGAGTATTCCAGGCGTTTTGCAGATATGTCAAAGAAGGTTCAGGAAGCATTGGACCTGATTAAAGATGATCAAAGCATGTTCTTGGATCACATTTGTATAACAATAGATGTAATTGTTATGATAATGAGTTTTTATTGTTTAAGAAAACTTATATAGTGTATATTACTTTGACGAGAACACTGCATCAATTTACGGAAATTAGTGGCAGCTTTTAGATAGCTTACTTAGTAGCAGATAACATCTGTTGAAAAGTTCCCGTGCAATTGATTTTTGAATTTCTGTGCATGAATTTGGATGAAATTGAAATTCTAGTCATGAAGGTCTACTTCCATTAAAAATGCCGATTAATCAACCAAGTTTCCTTCGAACTCCTCTGCCATCCTGACAGCCAAGATGGCGGAAACGTTCGAATCTTAGATGGAAACTTGATTGATTTATCGGCATTTTTGGGGAAGGGGGAACACTTTATGTACAATATTATATTTTTAGGGCAATTTTGGCCATGTTTGTCGATAATCGAAAACTTCTCAGAAACCAATCATCTGATTACTTTGACATATTGTAGGCAGGTTGCTTGGGATGACGTTTTTTTCAGTTTGTTGAAATTGTGGTGAAACTTGCATACTTGTATATTCTGACATTTTGAAGCATTTTTTTCCTATTGATGGTCAATAATTTTCTCTGAATCAGTTGTCAGATTGCTTCAAAATTCGATAAGCACTTAACTAGGGATGATATTTATGAGATTTATCAGATTGTGCTGGTATATGCAATTTTTTTTAATTTACATATTTATTCAACTTCAGTAATTTTTTACTACACATCAAAAGAAAAAGACATCCTAACTTACAGTGTATGAAATGAAATATTTAACCTATCACATCACGTATAACCTTGAAATTTTGTGCTTGAGCTCTCTGTAATAGCTCACTTTTAATCACTACAGTATATGGAATAGAATACTTCAAATTACAGGTGTTGTATTTATGTATAATCAATGGCCAACATTTTACATAAAACTCTAACGTTAGCCCATCATATCCTGGTGATTTATTCTTTTTCATTCCTTTCATGGCGTTTAGGCATTCTTCTCCTAATATTTCTTTGTCACAAAACTTTTTCTGGTCATCACTTAACTGTGGAACCGTAATGTCTGTTAAAAAA
The DNA here is from genome assembly GCA_001465055.1 of Ptychodera flava. Lineage (NCBI taxonomy): Eukaryota > Metazoa > Hemichordata > Enteropneusta > Ptychoderidae > Ptychodera > Ptychodera flava. The sequence goes on along the minus strand of LD347853.1, from coordinate 164,167 downwards.
ACCTGCACATTTGTTTCTCTTCTACGTTCACTGTAAAGATTTTTGTAAAAGCTTGTCACCTCATTAAGAATGTCTCTTCTATTAGTGACATACATTCCATTTTCCGTCTGTAATTTTGTTATGCTTTTTTTATTTTCATTTCGCTTTTCTAAACCAAAAAAATAGTTCGTTCTTTTTTCTCCGTACTCGATCCATTTAGCCCTAGAGCGGATCTGTTTGCCTTTAGTTTCATAGGCATATAAATCGTCAAGTTTTTGTTTAACACCATTATACTCATTATACAGCGATATTGATGGATCGGTACTTAAAATTTTATCCATTTTTTGTAATTTATCACATATCTCACTTACTTCATTTTTATGACCCCTTGATTTTGTTACACAATATTTAATTGTAAATTCTTTTATATCTCTTGTAATTAAATCCCATTTCATCTGATTTGACCGAATATTTTCGTATTTTACTTTTAGTCGGTCCATTAAAATGGCAAACTTGTTTAAATACATGGTATCATCCAAAAGGCTATAATTAAATTTCCAGTATCCCTTTTCTCTCTCATTTTTAGAAATATTTATAATAACTTTAAAATTACCGCTGAATGGTCAGATGTCACCGCAGGGCTTATTTCTGCATTTATTACAAATTTCAGCAGGGATTGACTAACAAGGTGGTAGTCAAGTCTGCATTGAACAAAAGGCAAACATCTACGCCATGTAAATTGTCTTTCATTTGGATGTAGCTTTCTCCAAATATCAACTATATGATAACGCTTCATAAATTCTATAACGCATTTTCTAGCTGGTCGATTTTCATCCCTCGGTAATTTCGCATCTCCTTTATCTTTATCCAAATCAGGATTTAATGCAATATTTAAATCTCCCGATACAATCATATCATCGTAACAAATTCCATTTTTTTGGACAAATTTTTCCAAAGAAGTGAAAAAAATTTGTTTAACTAATGGTGAATTTGGAGTATAAATGTTAAACAAGCACACTTGTTCATCTTCAGTGCTTACCGAGGTGGCTACTATGCGGCCTTCACTATCACAACACGTTTCATTAAGACTTAAATCACTTTCTTTTGAAAACAAGATTGCCACTCCTCTACTATGATGTGATCCATGACTCCAAACGATCTTATTTCCCCACTTTTTTCCCATAATTTTTCATCTTTTACTGAACTGTAAACTTCTTGTAAAAATATAACATGAAATTTACTATTTTTACACCAATGAAATACAACAGCTCTTTTTGTTCTATCTCTAAGGCCTCTTACGTTTATCGTAGCAATATTCAAAGTACTCATTTAAGCAGCAAGAAGGAAAAAAATGTTTAAAACAAACTATATTAACGTAAAGTAACTCACTGATACGTCACAACAGATTACAGTTTTCAACATTTGAATATATTTTTTTCAGTCACTGAAAGAAGAACTAGCCGTTGTTGTAGACAGTTTTCCGCTTCCTTTTATATGCAGCTTGAAGCGGTGAGGGCGACTCTACGGTGCTTGAAGATTTCACTTTCTTTCTGAAAACAGCACTAACACTAAAATATTTCTTTAAGCCGGTCTTTTTCTCTTTAACTTCACTATCCCTCTCGGGAGATCTACGTATGGTTGATCCCGTTGACTCATCTTCGCTGTTTTTGTCGCTAGTCATCGCTTGTAATGGTGAAGCAACTGTTTCCGCATCACGGTGTACTTCTACTGGTACATCGATCTTTTCGCATCTCTGCTGTTGTGACTCAGGTGAATTAGTGATTCCATTGCGATTTAAGGCTTTGTCTATCAGCTTTTCGGCTTCCTTTGCTTTACTTGCAAATGATTCAACAAAACGGTCGACAAGATCTGCATCATTTCCGGGACATTCCTTTGCCACGTGCCCAAAATTCCTGCAATGATAACACTGCTTTCCCCTAGGACACTCAGAAACACGGTGACCAACTTCCTTGCAACCAAAGCAGGACGGAGGTGATTTCTGGAGACACGTTGATGGCTTATGCCCAACTTCACGACAAATATAACATTCTCTGTCCTGTCCGTTATAAAACACCCTAAAGCTATACGTACGACGAATGTCGTTAGCATCGGAATATGACAACTCTGTGAAATTCGGAATAGGCTTTTTTATCCGCTTTACGTAACAATATCGATTTCCATTGAAATAAGATATGTTGTCCTCAGGGTCAGTCACAGTACATTTCCTAACCGGTTGACTTCGTTCACAGAACCCGTCCAGAAACGTGGCAACTGTACTGTCCGTTACATGTAGGGGCAGGTCATGGATGGAGATGCGTACCGCATTTTCCTCGTCAAATTCGGCTGTACTTAAAATTACATGCATACCAGTTATATTGATTCCCTTTACTAGCAGCTTTCTCTTGAAATCTTCATTTCTTACATATATTATCCACACTTTGTTTTTCGGTAAGAATTAAACTCCATATATGCCTTGACTTCCGACCACCTGTTTTGCACTTCTGATTGCGTCTAAGTCCTTTACCACTTGTAAGTTTTGGCAGAAGACTTTAAATTTTACCTTCAAGGTTGTATCTTTCAGGAAATTCTCATTTTTGCCACCACGTTTTTGGTTTACCTCTTCGACGCTTCCTTTCTTGTCAGTATTTTTCGCCTTACTACCACGACTCTCCCCTTCGTCATTCTCCACCTGTTGATTCAATCTCCGTTGTCGTCGCTTTTGACGTGGCATTTTGGAACTGCGTCGACCAAACAACTTCTAACACCAAGATACGACACTTGAAAACACAGAAATGTGCTGAACTCAGCACAGTACCTTGAGAAGGCAAAAAAGACCACAGCACACAGCAGAGAAGACCAATGCAATTTTAAACACATGTTATATTTTAGAATGACAAGATCTGATAAGTTTTTGGTTGGTATGGCTTGAAAATTATTTGAGCTATGAATATAAGAACATTTTTCAATCATTTGTATGGCGATATGTTGCAACATTCATGCTATAGAGCACCCTATAATTGATCATCGAGTATTGTCCTCTGGCATGTTCTTGCTCAGACGCCTACATGGGGAGTCTAAAAAACACGATGAGTCTGAAAGACACGATGAGGAGTTTAAAATACATGACGACTTTCCAGCTGGTTTCACAGAAGTAAAGCACTATATCTTGCATTTTCACCGATGCCTTGTGTAATTCCCAAAAGCATTATAGAGAAGCTGCTTCAACTTTTTGATTAGGTAAACAGTAGAAACTCATGACCATAAGAATTACATGTATTTTTTCTGGGAAGAAACATAGTGGAAAAGAATTTTAAGTTCTCACATAATAAAGTTTGAGACTGCCTATTTGTGAAGTGTAAAGTGTGGCATTCAAATCTTGATTTAACATATTTTTTCCCTTTGTTTCTGGTATTTTTTATTGTGATAATATTTCAGATGTTGTACAATTAGTAAATGATCATATTTATGGTGATGAAGAATGACAAGGGTAAACTGAAATTAGATGCTTAGGCCATACCTTACTTTTCATAAAAATTATCAACATCTGCTTATAAATTGTACAGGCAATCAGGTGCTCAAGTGGCACCAAATTATCGCAATCCTAAGAACTGACACCTAAATCTCAAGAGGTTTTGAGGGGACCAACCCCCCTTGTTTTATCCTATTGCTAAGCGGAAAAAAGATTAAGTGATTATTAGAAAGATATTAACTTACATCCCCCCCCCCCCAAAAAAAACAAAGACAAATTATGTCATGTATATATTTGTCTTATTCCAGTATGTATATGTTGCAGGAGAGTTAGACCTTCAAGCTGACAAATGTTTTTATTCATTTCAGAACCACTCATTTTTTGGCATTTGTTTGAGTAGTCTAGTTTCTTTTGATTTATTATGTGTGTTCTTCCTAGGACTTTCTGATAAATTAATGGATTTCAGCTGATACTGTTTAATCATTATGGGAAGAACATTGTATGTTGTTTTGTTACATGGTTAAGTCCCTGATTGTCAAATTTCATCTCACACCCAATGAATGACCACAGTGTGTGATGCCTTCCATCATTCAATATTTACCCATACTTCTTCATGATTTGTACCATTGGCTATTAAAATGTTTACAACTTTTTCTGTTTAACATACTAACACTGATACAAAGACTATAAATAACATTATTACATGCCTCATATCGAACGTCCTGCGTTCCATAGTATTCAATGGTAACTCGTTGGTGACGTAGCGGGCCGCATAGTCATCATTGGACTTAAAGTGAACCGGATTTATTTTCAGCTTGACAATTCAGGATCAAAAATGATCAAAATTGCATAATTTTTTTCAGAAAATACTGTTTTAACGAAATTATGCAAAAAACTCGATAAACCGAATAACAGTGATTTAAATATATCAATGCACCGTTCGATGATGAAAATCGTTCTATTTTTCATCAGACTTTTGTCTAAAATGGAAATAAAGCATATAATTGTCATTTATACGTAAACAAAAAAATTTTGGAGAGAAAATTATGTCAGAGAGAGGCATGTAATAAAAATATTATAGCTCAAACAAGGGACTATGTACCCTCGGGGCAGGAGACCATTTGCCCTCCTTGCGTCGGGCAGATGGTCACCTACCCTCTGGCACATAGTCCCATGTTTGGGCTATAATATATATATATATATATATATATATATATATATATATATATATATATATATATATATATATTATTTATTATTATCCATTAAAAGTACATATTGAGAAGTGAGAGTGAAAGTTTCAAAATTAAAATTCAAAGGCCATAGAAATCACATATTGAGAAGTAAGAGTGAAATTTTCAAAATCAAAATTTTAAAGCGATAGAAATCACAGTATGCATGTACTGCAAGTGTCACACTTTTCGAATCAAAATGACTAACTGAGGTGGCCAGTCTCTGTTGAAAGTTAACATGTACATTTCCTTTGCCCTGTAAATAGAAAAAAATGAATATCTTTTTGTTTGACTAGACAGGTGCTTCAAGTATCTTTGTTTTACCTCAAACTTTTCTGTATGGCTGGCTATGTAATTTCTTGAAAATTATATTATATAAAATGTATATCTCATCTAATTAATGCATGATATTTAAAAATCATTTGAAATGGTAATTGACGATGAGTCTCCTTCAAATCATGTTTTCATTTTTTTTTATTTTTAGTAGTCTACAGTTTTCTGTACACATGTTAGCTATGCCTGGCTTATGAATCATGGGATATTTGTAGTACGGTTTGGGGTGTTTGTACAGTTAGCACAATCGACTATTAGATACACAAAGCCAACAATTTTGTCACAATAATTGTATATATGTACTAATGGGTTCAAATAAAATTTAACAAAGCAAAACTTGCTTTAGTTGAGGGTAATGTAAATTGACAGTTCCATTCTGAAGTGCTTAAAGGTCTTTGGACAAGGGTGCCAATGTTAAAATGATATATGAATTTCCTTATGTTCCTAAGCATAGGTGGAATGGAAGGCAACATAATGATGTTCAAATCAGTCATAAATCATAATACCAGAGTTGATCTTAAAATACCAAATGTACCACATTGTTAGTTATAACAATAAGTATTATATAAGTATTATACCATCAGAATTCATCTCACTTTTTGCATTATTTTAAATAACCATCATTTATCATTTCTACCTACAGATTTTAAAGAAGAGAAGTTTGGCGATCAATGCGATTGAGAAGGGTTTCTTGAATGATGTAACCGCAGACCTGATGTCTGATGAGGAAGTCCCACCAGATAGAAGGATAATTGCCTCCTGACAATCTGACAAACTAAACGATTTTGATAGGCACACTCGATCAGCGAATACTAAATGACTCTAATTCAAGGCACTACATACCGGTACTGAAGAGGAAGTATGGCAGAGCCAGTGAGAGGCCAACTTATAAAAACAGTTCAGTGACAATTGTGTGAGATAGAACAGTGATGCACAGCTTTTTTGATAAAGTAATTATCCTTCACCCCTCCGGTGGTCAACAATTGATTTGTTCTCAATTTTAATTGCTTTACTTGAAAAGTAGTACACAGAGCTGGTGTTGTAAGATCAGTAAAATATGCAGTCATAAGCTGGCACAGGTCATTTGACACCAAGCAAAGTTTAGTATAACCAAGGCATAACTTACAAATACTTGACAAATACATCTTTTGAAGTACTGATGAAAATTGTCACTTTGACGTATTTTGATTTTTTGTCCTCAAGACTTTTATCAAGGTGCAGATACAGTGTTTAAACATGCTGAAACAAATGTGAGGCACACCTTGTTATTGATGGTATTCTTTTGTTTCTTGTCAAACAATTTATGAGAAATTGATTGTCAGAATGCTTGAAATCTTATATGCAGGTCTCTTAGGATAACATAAGTAAGCAGCAATCAATTTGTCCTGATATATGCAAGATTTTTTTCAGAGCAGTTTGTGCCAGTTTTTAAGATTTTGATGAGTTGAAAAAAAGCAGACACATGTGTGTGGTAAGTAAGAGTTATTAAAACATACTCTGCAAAAAAAATCGCCCCTGTGACAGTTCATGCACAGGCCCTGATACAAACTGTGATACAGGTCTGCGTCAGCAAACACGGAAGGAGTTGTATCAGCGGCTGATGCACAGGTCTGTAGCCAGTACTGTGAACAGATGGCTGTATTTCTACCTGTTACAGCACCTCTACACAGTGCTGTGAACACTGATCTCTAGCTGGGTCTGAAATTTTTTAAATGTTCAGACAATAACGCTTCTTTCTGCTTCTATCATCAAAATTTGCCAAGTTTACACCCCTAAAATCCATCCAAATTTTCAGGCCTTGTAAATTCAAGGCTGGCACACCACTGTACACACACCGGTGGTTCAGTGCTGTAATCATAGGTCTTGATACAGTCAGAAATTACAGCATTGTATACATTCCTGTACCACCATGAATAAGGATTTACACAAGACCTTAATATCTGACATATTTTTACTGGTCTTGCAACAAAGGTTATTTCTCTAGGCCCATTGCAGGTACTGATTAGCCTCTGTTACAGGTATGTGTCTGCCTTTTTTCCTGTGTAGATAGCTTAAGTGCTTCATTTTCAATCAAGAAACTCTTGACATAATTTTTTATTCCTATAATTAAAAGGTACATGTAGTTGATCTTATATATTATAGCCCAAACATGGGACTATGTGCCCGAGGGTAGGTGACCATTTGCCCGACGTAAGGAGGGCAAATGGTCTCCTGCCCCGAGGGTACATAGTCCCTTGTTTGGGCTATAATGTTTTTATTACATGTCTCTCCTACTCAGTTTGCACCAAGAATATTTACGTTTATTGGCAAATTATAGTCAAATGCTTTATTTTCGTTTTAGACGAAAAACGGTTAAAAATAGAACGATTTTCATCATCGAATGGCGCATTGATATATTTAAACTACTGTAATGCGGTTTATTAATATTTTTATGCGAAATTTTCCAAAAACCAGATTTTCTGTGCAAAACATGAAATTTCAAGACTTTTACATCCAAAAGTTGTCAAGTTGAAAATAGTTCCGGTTCACTTTCAGTCCAGTGATGACTATGCGGCCCGCGACGTCATCGGCGAGTTACCATTGAATCCTATGGAGCGCGCGACGTTCGATATGCGAGGCATGTAATAATGTAATTTGGCGAATTTCGCAGTCGTTAGCTGGCATATCTCAAATGACACAAAGTAAAATGTACATAATTTAGGAATACTAAACACATATATCTTTAACGTATTGCCAAAATTTACAGCATAGTGTAAAGAGCATTAATTTTCACCAGGATTTAATTTCACTATGTTGCTGTTTGCGACACATGGTTCACTTGGTATTATTTTCACAGATTGGGAAGTGAAAACATTAATTCTATGATGATTTAAAATTGTCACGGGGATTTAATTAAGCAGATTTTATGTTGATTTTTGTATTTTGGGTTATTTTCCTGTTTTTGTCAAAAATAATTTCTCTGAAACAGGTCAACAGATTGCTGCAAAATTTTGTATATAGGTCAATAGGAAGGATCAAATTTATAGTAAGATATCAAATTGTTCTGATGAACCATATTTCTCTCTGTTAGGCCCTGGCATATTTAAAAGTGACTGCATTAATGGATATTAGAGCTACCAAGGTTATGGAAATTCTTTTTTGACAGTCTTGAGGATAACTTTGAATGTGTGAATATATATATATATATATATATATATATATATATATATATATATATATATATATATATATATATATATATATATATATATATATATATATATATATATACAAAGCAATTCTGTTATTTGATTATTTGAGGACCCACCCCTACCGCCCACCCCACGATTCCCCGGAAGCCGGTGTTAGATAATTACTTAAAAATTGGTTAATGATAAGTATAAATATATGCGGCAACTGTCCCGCCCATTATTTTGTGATCAAACAAGGCAAAAGTACTGATCCCTTGATTCTCTATAAATTAGAGAATCCAGCTGTATCCTTAAATATCTACAGTGGATCACACATGAGAATCTAGCAGTATCCTGAAATAAACATAAAATGGATTATGTGAATCCAGCAGAATCCTGCAACGGATTGAACAATGAATTCTTTAAAATGTTCTGTATCCGGCAGAATCCATAGCTTGATAACTAGTGGATTTCAGTGGAATACATAATGTATATTGTAGTATTCTGGTGGATTCTTGAAGTATCCAGAACAAAATACAGAAGAATCCTCAATGGATTCTTTACCTTTGACACAGTGTGACTCTCAACATTATCTTAACATAGTGGAATAATCCATGGACTCCACCTTTTAATGTTTATATGGCGCAATGGAAACACAGACCCTAGTCACCATCTTGTACAAAAAGCTTTGCTGGCAGAGCTGATTGTTGTCTATACAATGGACCTGGAGAAATACTGTTGACAGACATGACCGACTCTGGTAAACTTACCCTGAACAAGGGTCTCAAACTCTGGGGAGCTGTGGCAGCGGCTGTAGCAGCGAAAGAAATACTTGAAAAGAAAACCTTTTTCCAAAATATCACACTCTTTGAGTTCGAAGCATGGCAGCTGTGGTTGAGATAACAGTTGTCGACAGATTCTCAACAAGACTGTCTTCACTGGTAGCAACGTGCTTGCCCAAGGGCTGTCTGGCCATGGGAGGGGATTGTTCGAAGCAGAGAGAGAAAGGCACGACAGGGCATAAGAGAAATTCAATCGAGACAGAGAGGTGTACCTAGAGCAGACTCAGCGGATCAAAAACCGGTATAGACAGACGTAGACAAAAAGTCAATAACTCGAGGCCGAGAGAGAGCTATCTTTGATGGATGAGGACTTGCAGCTCTTCTCTCAAGAGATGGGCGCGCGGCCCCTCTTATGGCTGATGAGCTCAAGTTTCAAGAGTACTACACACTGAGCACTTGAAAGAAAAACATTGGAACTAAGCTATGTCGCAGCAGGCCTTGACGTCAGTCTTGTGCCTGTTTCGCCCTTGATTTGGGCCAAGTCACTTATTGCTGCACTTTGCCGCTGACTTACTCTTTTACTTGCCGTATTTCTCTATGTCTCTAAAGCGCAAGACACTTGCAGTCAGTTATATGTGAGACAACGGCTGGCTTGTTTAAATTTGAAGACATTTGCCACATCTTCAGGCGATTTGCGGCCGACTTACAACCGACTTAATTTCTCTATGTCTCTAACGGTTCGCCATTTGCAGAAGGTTGTGTGAGACGTCAGAAAGACGTCGGCGATAGATGAAAGTTAAAACATATTTTTTAACAATGAATATTATAAAAATTAATTATAGCAGCTTTGTTGACGTGATGCATCTAAATATCATGCCTAAAATACATTTTTTGTGAACAAGGAAATTACTAATAAACAATTCCTACGACACCTCCCTTTGAATTTTAACATTGTGGATAGTAAAAGAAATATTCAGGACAGTTCCAACAAGAAGGCTTCCATGAATCTTACCACTCCAATTTCACTAAGGAATCTTATTTAATTTCGCACAGCGATATGAAAGAAATATATGCATTATATGATTTATTCATACAGAAAGACGACAAGAAAATGACCCCTGTTTCTTTTTCTAGATAAGACCGAAAACATCACGTATTTTATTCTCCCAGAGTACTCTTAAAAGTGGCTTTCACGTCAAGAAACAATTAATAAATAAAATTAAAGCTTTGAGCAGCGTTGGCGGGGCCTAAGAAGTTGCCATGATTTCAGAATCTTGCAATGATCAGGTGCCGCCAACTGGTAAATTCCATCAATTTCGCAAAATCATCACAAAACATGTTTTGAAAGCTGATGTACTATTTTACTAATTTTTCGGCTTGACCTAAAATTTGGAGGGTAAAATTTGGTAGAGCTGTTCGTAACTGCCCTGCCACTACACTGTAAAAATAGCGGACGCTAGACGCGTCTTTACGCGTTCAAATGTACATGTCGGTGTTCAAATTTGAACGCCTAGTGTTCATATTGTTAACACTAGTGTTCATATATTATTACCAATGATGTTCTAAACCTGAACACGTGTTAACAACCATCTCCTTCAAGTGTTCAAAAACTCAGCATCACTGAAATTTTACAATACTGTGAAACAATTAACAATCTTTTGTGTTTTTTAACTTTACAATGGCTATATTAAATTTACTACTGCCTCGCTGTCCGGCAAACGTACACGGATTTTGGTGTAACGAATTTCCCACTAAGTGAAAAATATTTCCTGTCTACAATTGCTGAAAGCATGTTTTTTTCTATAAAAGGAAGTATACAAAATAATTTTACACGTTTATTACGGGTTGAAATTTTCAAAATTTGAAAAGAAAATCAGAAAACCACCATGAACGTTTTAATTTTAACATCGGCGTGCGAGAGGCGTTCTACGTCTAAACACTTTGTGTTCAAATTTGGTGCCTTTTCCTATCCCATGATGCATCAAAACGGAAGTTGCGACATTTTTCTTGTAAGCGCACCCTGAAGTCGTGATCGTGCGGAAGCAAGTCCAGAAAGGGTAAGTTTCCTCTCCAAAACAGCAAAAGGTATTAGATTTTGAAGCATCTGTATTATTATCCTTTGAAATTAATTGTATTGTACCTTGAAATAGCTTAACTACGTGAAGAAATCTTTTTTCTTTCAGTGGCTGGTATACCAACAACTAGCTGTGAATACGCATTGGTACTTTTGGCCATAGCCTATCGATCGATCTCACTCTGGTCATGGGTCAATGAACACAACTTTAGCGATAACCCTTGACCTGAGCGCGATCGATACGCCTTGCGTAATCACAGCTAACACATGTCTTTTAGTAGAAACAATGGCATGTAAAACATCAGTTAAACATCGCAGAGTATACAATGTATTATTTTAGCAGTTTTGAGAGTTTGGCTTTTTTATTTTAATCAGTTGATGACAAGAAGCAGCAAATATTTTGTAACAGTATTGAAGAGAGGCACTGTATATGAAAGTCTCCCCTTTTCCTTAACCTAATCGGCCCCTTGTCTTTCATTTAAAATCTCATCTCGCCATTACCTATTGTTGCATTATTTTCAGGATGTAAAAAGTTGGATTTAACTGAAAATCGAAGAGTTGTTACAGAAGCTGGTAGTACAGATAATGAAGAAGATGAGTATACAGGTAGCTATCTGGAAACAAGCTTGAGAACCTCAGTTCATCTACAATGTAGATTTAAACTTCCAAGTGTCAGTAACTGAATTTCGATAAATTTCTGCATTTTTGTTCTGAATTAATCTAAGCTTTGGCAGCATGCTATGATCAACTAAATGTTTCCGGAAAATAAGCTTTCACAGATGTGTAGTCTCCCTCATCAGATGCAAGGGTGGAATGAAAAATTAAAGCTGAAAGCGACAGAAAATTCAGAGTGAAAATGTCCATTCTGAATTACTGAATGTTCTGACATTTTCACTCTGAATTTTCTGTCACTTTCTGCTTCAATTTTTCATTCCCCCGTGTATCTGATGAAGGAGACTTCACGTCTTTGAAAGCTTATGCCCCTGTAACATTTAGTTGATCATAGCCTGCTACCTAACCTAAGATTATTTTGTATTGTAGCTAAACACGTCTCTTGTACGTAGCAACTGGTTTTTAGCTTTGCTGTCAGCTAAATAGGTGGATGTGTATCATTGTCCTTGAACTGGTACATCCAAAGGTTTTTCTTCAAAACAGCCTGTACGAATCCTTTAATATTTGGATTACAGGTCCCCAGGGATTACCCTAATCAGATATGTTCAAATTATGATGAAATATGCAAATTTATATTTTTGAGGCTAATTTTGTTATTTTTTGGCAAAAATATCCTTCTCTTTTACTGATGTTTTCAATATTTGGTAAACATGTCCCTGAGAGTGACCTCAGTCAAATTTGTGCTAGTTGTGATGAAATATTCAAATTTTTATATTTCATGGCAACTTTTGTCGTTTTTGGTCAAAAAATCTTGTAAAACTCTTCTTCAAAACTGCTAATTGAACAGTTTTGATACTTGGGACAAAGACCTCTACTGATAGCCTTTTTCAGATTGTTCAAATTATGCAGAAATTTGCAACTTTGTATTTTTAAGACATTAAAGACATTTCAGACATTTTTAAGACATTAGGGATTACCATAATAGTCGCGCCAGCGGCTTACTGACCACGCATGCGCTTATTCATAATATACTATGCGAGTAACCGGAAGTGTACCCTTCTTTCGTGGGAGCCGCCATGTTTTTTTTTGAGTACTCGTAAATAAACAAATACGAAACAAATTACTATTATATAACATGCCTTTTATAAAATATACCTCTTTTATTAGCCAGTAAATGTTATTATGCACCTTGTCGCTGATACAAAATATCGTTAATATAGATAAAGGGAGAAAACTGTCGTGCATATGAACGGGGGGGGGTATACGCAAAGAATGCTGGGATTGAATTATAGAAGAGCGCCCCCTGTGTCAAAATTAGATTCAAAAATTGCAAGTTTTTAGACGGAACGCTATAGTTTTCAGCTTGCAAGTGGAAGGTGGGCAGTGCGGTTACCATTGCAATGATAATGATTGCATAATACGTCCCTTGTTTAACGCAATAGGCAGTTATCATTGTAAAAATTGCCAATTTTTGTCCAAAATTTTTACACGCTACAGAAAATCTATACCTGCCCTGCTGCAGGGTTTGACGTCGTGTACGTACGTGAACTGCTTTCATCAGAGGGAAACTGGGCATAGTTGTCATATAAACGTTTATGAAGTAACAATTACAGTTTATCATGAATCAATAATATAAATAACATTGCCAATCTTAACCCCTGGCGCGACACCAAGGGCTGAGCCCTATATAATATTAGTCGCGCCAGCGGCTTACTGACTACGCATGCGCATATTCATAATATACTATGCGAGTAACCGGAAGTGTATCCTTCTTTCATAGGCGCCGCCATTTTTTTTTTGAGTACTCGTAAATAAACAAATACGAAACCAATTACTATTATATAACATGCCATTTATAAAATATACCTCTTTTGGTTTTGTGTGAGGCCTAGCAGCTAGGCGATGTTGCCGTGAGTGTGTGGGGGTTCGAATCCCGTTTGGGTTATAGTGTAATTTATATTTATTAGCCAGTAAATGTTATTATGCACCTTGTCGCTGATACAAAATATCGTTAATATAGATAAAGGGAGAAAATTCGTGCATATGAACGGGGGCATACGCAAAGAATGCTGTGATTGAATTTTAGAAAAGCGCCACCTGTGTCAATAATTAGAATTAAAAATTGCCAGTTTTTAGACGGAACGCTATAGTTTTCAGCTTGCAAGAGGAAGATTGGCAGTTCGGTTACCATTGCAATGATAATGATTGCATAATACGTCCCTCGTTTAAGGCAATAGGCTGTTATCATTGTAAAAATTGCAAATTTTTGTCCAAAATTTTTACACGTTACAGAAAATCTATACCTGCACTGCTGCACGGTTTGACGTCGTGTACGTACAAGAGGAAAACTGGGCATGGTTGTCATATAAACGTTTATGAATTAACAATTAATGACATTTTATCATGAATCAATACAAATAACATTGCCAATCTTAACCCCTGGCGCGACATTAAGGGCTGAGCCCTATATAATATTATTCAAGTTGTGATGAAATCTACATTTTTTCTATTTTAAGGGTGATTTTTACTATTTTTGGTAAAAAAATTTGTTTAAAAAATGAAAAGCAGGGTACACCAGAATTTGAAAGGTGTTTACGAATCAATATTTTTTAAATTCCTGAGAAGTAGATTTTGAATGTCACAGATTTATTTCAGGGTTTATTTAAAGATATTACAAACAAACAAACCTTTCTGTTTTTGAAGAACTTTGTTGGACAAGGAAATAGGTTTTACCCTGCCAAGGACCCACTTTCCACACTTTCTGCATATTGTGCCTTACTGTGACACTTTGACAACTTGACATCTTGTGTTTACTTTAGTGTGGACAACTATATACCATGTGCACTAGATAAGCCTTGACTATCTTTTTTTCCTTGAAAATTTAGTATTGTCTATACAAGAGGAAATGTCTTTAAGAAACCATCTTACAAAAATAGAGTATGCATTTCATACATATACGTGTTTTCAACACAATAAGAATTCCAAATTTTGAGCTTTTTTAGATTTTTTGTGCGTTTTAAACAAGTATGAACATAAAACTAATCCACAATATTTAAGTAAAACCTGTTTTGTCATTACTTTGTTCATATTTTTTAAAACGATCAACGTGTTTATGGTGATTTTTTAATGCTTATGTTTTTGATAGGAGGGTGTTAACACCGTTGATATTTTCCCCTGACAAACTTTACATACAGAGTGGCAATGTTTATTTGCCCATTTTACAGTAAATTCTTGTATTTTACTCTAAAAATGTTGTGTGTATTTTTAAAATAAAATAATTTTACTGAATATCAGTGGTCTGTAATGTTATTTCAAGGCTTGAACAACCCTTGAACGCCCCAAATTAAAGGTGTTCAACAAGCGCGCATCATGTGTTCTAGCCTTTAACACACTTATCGTTGAACGGCTTCCATGCGTTCAAAAAGTGTTACAGCCCATTGAACGCGTAAATGCGTTCAATTTTTTGAACACATTTCATGTGCAACGTGTGTTCAGATATGGAACACCATTGTGTTCAATATAATGTCTGATGAACACGTAGCGTTCAAAATCTGCACACGTGTGTTCAAAAATTGAACGTTGGTTGAACACGTAGTGTTAAATTTCTGAACGTCTAGACGCGTTCAAAAAGTGTTACAAAAAGGCTTTTAATTGGTGTTCTATCCTTGAACACTTAACTTTACAGTGTAGCATACACGGAAAATATGCCCTCCCACTGAATTTTGATGCCCAGTGCTCTCTAGTATCTGCGGTCTGCCTGCTCACCACTCCCCACAACAAATCGAATTCCCCACTGCCCTCTCCCGCTACTAAAATTGCCCATCGCCCAAGTTGCCAACTAGCAACAAAGATCAACGCTTAATCGTGCGAGCAGTATACCTTGGATCGATTACGATGTCAACAATGAATACACGATTCTTACTATCATAGAGAAACATAGATAGAGTGGCAACGGGTATTGTTTAAGGTGTGAAGCGGTTACGTAACCCATCCATGTTCGCCTCGCCTCAGGTTGCTCTCGCCTATCTTTTCCGAAGAGTGCCGACCATGAATCCTTCGGTAATTTTCGGATTTTCGCCAATTGTTAAACGAAGGTATGTTCGGCAAAGTTTGTGTTGTTGTTGTCGTGTGGTGCTGAGCAGAATTGACGTGCTGGCGAGAACGGGTGTTTTGAGCTTCAGGAAAATGAGTTTTACCGTTTTAAAAATTCCTCTCATATTTTTATAAATATATAATGAGTGTGTTTGATCCAAATTTGAAAGTCTTTTATCGATACTGTCTGGTTTTACTCAATGGTTTACGGTCAGTCATACCCTCTTTTACACGTGCGTCAAGGAAGGACATGTTTATGAAACTGCTGGCGTGTTATGTTTTGATTGGCGTGAAGCAGTGTTTCTGGCCTGAGAGCTCACAAAGTAACTATGGTTGCTACGCGACTGGCAGTACGATGCCATCTCGTCGTATTTTTCGCATAATCTCGTGTAATTATCAACCACAAACAAAGCCTCCAAAACGTTTAACACCTTTGGAGCTCATTTTAATATGAAAAGCCAATAGTCTACCGAGACGACCATGGAACAAAAGGCATGCAAGCGTTGCTACTCTGCTATGTTACTCTGTGTTACTACTGAGCAAAATACTTGACCAACGGTTACTGAACACCAGTCTCCGATGATTTAGACGGACTGCTTCATGGTTTCAAGCAGACTATCTCTCCCTGTTTGTTTGTGGATGTGTATACCTGTAGGCCAATGAATGGTAGATGTATATGTTGAACTGCAGTGCGATATTTTACGATAGATTTCTCTTGGAAGTATGCTGTGGCCTACCCTGCGTACGATTCTGTGTGTTCCCGGCCTCCCTCCACAGCTCATCTGAATGCCATGGACAAAACCAGCGACATGCGGACCCGAACACGGAAAGCTACTTTTCTAACTACTTTCAGCCGAAATCAAGTCGATTCCGATCTATGCCTACCCAAATTACTCAACCGCTCAAAGACTGCGAAAACAATGCTCTCGTGACGTCCAAAACCGTTGTTTGCAGTCGATGCACTGTCGAAGGCCCATGCAGTGGCCGGCGACACGTTCATGCAACGATTATACAGGTGCCTATGAGCTTCAAAATTTCTGGTCGGGTAGGGGCGATGAATCTAAATCGCGATTGATTCAACTCTGTCGGAGTTGTCCAGAAAGAGACACTTGCCATAGATTATAGCATCAAACGTTGACCGTCCAGACTGAGACATGATGGAAGGTCTGAAAATCGCTATGATGTCATTCTTCTCTATAGGTTTTTCAGAGCTTGTTTTTTTAATAATTGCTCTAACATTATCTAACGTTTTTTTGAAATCTTTTTCAACTTTTCTTTCCCAACCAGGGCAACACATTACCATTTTTGCTTTCATAGTAACCTAGGATTCATTTAATTCGCAGATTATTAGACTCTTATGTTCTCCCTCGATTGTCTGTGACCGACTTTGGTATCCCGATGTCGATATATTGCGTTCGCACTCAGGTGACTTGAATCTTACGTCATTCACTGAAATAGTTTTCTGACAAACTCGAGAATTTGAAAGCTTCTAACAAATAGTCGGCAAAATTTACAGAGACTAGCAATAACAATTATGGTAATTTTACCGTCTTTAGCTAAGCAGGTTCGCTAGACGGAAGCACTATAAAACAATCTGAGTGAGCATTTTTTCCCTTCATGTGAGTGTAATATTCGAACGAGAGTAATCATAATCTTACGCTGTTCCGAGTGGCCTGGAGATTTTTTATAATACACAATAAATTGACCCTATCAAAATTAGTCATTTTTTACATTGGTCGAATATTGATATTTTTATATACTTTTTGACTTTGGTTTGAAGTCTTTTGACTCTCCATTGGCGGCAGCACATGAACGTTTACAACCGTCATGTGATGACCGGAGTGTGATTGTAAAATTGTGGGGAAGTTATTCAGAAGAAAAAGCGTTTTGTATTTAGAGGTTGCAGCTCGGGATTTTTCAAGATAAACAACCCATTATATATTTTCTACATCTTTGAAACGGGGATTACGGTAATCTTTCCTGTGATGAAAATTTTGTGAACGTCTTTGCAATGTGTTCCTACGATTAATGTGAACTGATTCTTTGTTAGTACAAATCGTCAGAAATGGTTCAGTGACCGCGATAATATAGACACAGATGCAAAAACATTGCGAGGAAGATACTAAGAAATTCACATTGCAATATTTACTGTCGTAATTCTCGGTAGGAATAACCCATTTTTACAGGTCGTGAATAAGAAAAGCAAGCAGGTGTTCGGCGGTCAATTGCTTTTATCATAATAATCTCGATTGCAGCTATTTGATGACAAGAGAGCGGGCACTTTAAATCTCGCAAAATTATTGATATTATGTCTTTGTATTGAAAATTAAATGTTCGATCGGAGGCAGCAGCTCAAATCAACAGCAGTGGTATATTGGTAATCGTGTTTTTACTTGACGCAGAACTACTTTGCTATCAACATTACGTTATATACCAATCTCCCCTCAAAGTTATAGAGGAGGCCAGCTGTGGCATCGGCGATAACACATTGGTCGCAATTTAGTGTTATTCTGCCCTGTTTTTTGTACCGTCTAGAAATTTCAAAGTTAAAAATTTTTACCCTGACATATAATACAGCAACCTTGCATGCGCACACTAACGATCATTCGACTGTTTCTGTTTGGGTTTGTTCTTTTATTTATTTGCCCGTGGCCTTGGTAAGATCTTTTCCATACGACACAGAGTTTGACTTTTTTCAAGATAAATTTAGTATTTTCTCCGTTTTTGAGGTAAAGTTGTCTAGAGTGAAAGGTTGAGTTGACGCTGATGGTACAGTTGACTTGGATCCGGTCAGTTTTGAATCATTTAGTCCAGAACCTGCAAAGTTCTGTATGATCGCCATTCGGCATTTGGGTGTTTAACACTTATATTTGATTAGAGTAATCAAGTAACGATGTACGCAATATTACTTAAAAAATTGTGTTGTTTTTGTCACCGTCATACGCGTATCCGTAGGGCTTTCGATTGAAAACGGTGAAAATATTCAGTACTCGTAAATGCGTGCAAAGTTTACTAAGTGACTCAGGCTGTTTACACAGCAGTCGTCACTACGACTAGGACTTGCCCCACTGTAACGACTGCAACCCCGCATCAAACATTTTGTGCTGAATCGAAGGAGGTAAACATTACGGTAGGAAAGTCTCGGTCCATTTTCCTTCAAAGTTACTGATCTGAAAAAGTTTCACTGTGCACAAACTACATGAAGGGATGTTACAGGTCTACACGTCCAACAGGCTTTCCAATGTTCCTTGTGACGTCTATGTTATGAGGGTACGGGTGAAGAAGTACATTGATTGTGTTCAACACCGCTACCTGCTTCCTCATCGTGATTTTTGTGTCCCTAGCCTCAACTGGCTCTATTTGCGTACACACATATCTGTAGGGTTTAAGATTTTCTGGATAAATAGATACACTCATAGTTTATTCCGCCTCTGACTCAAAGATACACGGGTGTTTGTAAATGCAGTGACTAGCCATAACGACCAGTAACGACCAGAAACGAGCAGTAACGAGCAATAACGACCTAGAACTGGACAGAACGAGCCAATAACGACCCATAACGAGCCCTAAAAATATGAACTGTCCATAAATTAATGTACAAGCGCAGTTCCCGCCAAGCCTGGATAGCCCGCCCTCTACGGCAAGTTTGGACATGGTGCGGCCAGTTACGAGGAACGAGCTGCAGCATAGGAATTACGGTCAATAACGACCAGAAACTAGCAGTAACGAGCAATAACGAGCAATAAGGGGCAAGACCAAGATAGAACGAGCCAGTAAGGGGCAATAAAGAGCCCCAAAATATGATCTTTTGCCCCAATGGATTACTCATGCTATGGGACAGAAAAGAAATTATAAGACGAGAGGGCTGATAATTTTCATATGACGCTTAGGAAAAAATATTGAATTGTGAACTTCAAAAGTGTTTCCATGAAAAATAGTGACGCACATAAATTTACGTGCTCAAAAAGCATGCCATGAGCTTTTAAAAGAATACCTTTATCCTTTGAAAATAATCACATCATGTAACGTTTCAATTTAAATAGTAAGAGATCACATGCCGCCATATCACAATAATGAATCTGTCAACTACCTGCTGTGCATTTGGCTATTCAAAATTGAAAGGGGCAATGGCTGTAACGTTCACTGTCATTTATATTTGGCATGTAATTTTACAGAGAATACAATCAATGTCAAGAAACTTATTACGGTCTAATGTTAAATATTTATCATAATAAACATGGCCATATCTTGACCAAATTGCAAAGGGGTGGGCAGAACCTACCTAAGATAGGATTTGGTTAATTTACATAAATTTACATATCATTTCCATTTAATTAGTAGACAACAATGAATGTAGCAAGTATTATGTCAACGCATCTGCTCGATATACGTCCTGGTAATTGTGAAAACTAAGCTATAACAATGATATTGTATATGTGCGTGAGAGATAAAGTAAACACCTGATACAAAATACAAAAAAAAATTAGGATATCAATTCCACTGTAAACAAAGTCTAAAATGGGGTCGATTTTTCAGTGCCCCACAGGAACGAATTCTAACTGTCAGTTCCCGTCTCGCTAGCAGGGTTTTGAGCTGTACTCAAGAGCATTGATATATTTTTATGGGGCAGGAGAACCATGAAACCATGGGTTTGTATCACGGATAACTGACTGTCAGTCTGCACTAAAATTAAATTATCACCTGATACATATTTGTATATACAGACTTTGTTGACAAACTGAATATTGTGTGTTGAGGATGCTGTAGGGAAATAGCAAAAACCTGTACTTGATATATTGCTAATAAATATTGTGATAAAGTCTACTTGTATCCCTGCTACAGTATGTCTCAGTGCTTAGAAGGTCGTGTCGTTGTCATGACGACTATCAAAATTTGCATACAACTCTGAAAGTAAAACGGGTTGTCAAATAGGTCAACAAATCTGTTTCTTTGGGTATTAAAGGTGTACAATATTCACATCAAATAACTAGAAAATTCACTTTACGGGCAGAATCTCCAAAAATAGCCTTTTCTTGTCTCGGTCACGAAAAAAGATACCCCTGAGTTAAAATACGCATGGGCTACCAGCCATTGTTACTGGGCTACAAACTTCAGAAAATGGTAGCTCAAGTAGTCTACCAGGGAAAAAAGTTAATTTCGAGCCCTGACTTTAACGTGCTGCAGGGAGTAGAACAAGAATACAGTTGTATAAACTGAACAAAAATATTGTCAAAATTATCAAAGTTAATATAGCTTCTCCCTGCGGGCAGTGTCACTATCAGGTACCGCCCTGCTACTGCAGTTTCACTGTCACTGCATACGTGAGCAGTGATAGAGACAGCTCTGACTCTCATATACATGGTAATTGAAGAAGAGTTAGGATCAAATGACACTCATGACAGTGAAACATACTTGAACACAAGATAAGGTCATAGAGCAACACATGGAAGACTAGGAAACTTTAAAAGTTATGGAGGATTTTTCAATTCAGGCATACGAGAATAACCAAATATTAAAGAAAAAAGATAGGGTCATGCTTGATTTTCTAGATTTTCACATTTTCATTAAAAATCATACAAAAGCAAAACTTTAAACAGTGCAGAATGAATGAAAAAAATATGTGACTAAATGGAATTACTTATTTTTTAACCAAATTTGCCATTATTACAACCGAAATTTCAGAGATGAAACGATATTTTAACCTTCCAGTATTGTCAATATTGAGTAGCATCTAATTCATATATGTCTTGTATTTTTGAACCAATTGTTTGACTGGTCACTGCAGTGCTCAGTTTTTTTTACAATATGACAATTAGCCGGGATTCACAATATGCCCACTCTCATATGATCGTCATTTTGTGTGCTCTTCAGAAGGAGCAATTGAGTTGGATTAACTCAAGTTGGCTTAGACTGATAAATCCAAAACGTTCATTGATGCGCTTAAAATTAATCAATGTAAGAACTTGCCTTATGAATATTACTTTAAAAACAGCTAATAACAGGCTGCTACCAGAATGGTGCGATACATGTTTA
The DNA here is from genome assembly GCA_001465055.1 of Ptychodera flava. Classification (NCBI taxonomy): domain Eukaryota; kingdom Metazoa; phylum Hemichordata; class Enteropneusta; family Ptychoderidae; genus Ptychodera; species Ptychodera flava. The sequence continues at coordinate 142,391 of LD347853.1, read as the reverse complement.
TTTTTCTGTGCGCACATCCTTTACTGATATATAGGCTTGTGAAAGTTGGCGGAGGGGACTTGAAAAAGTTTGACCATATAGAGGGGGGATTTGAATTTTGTAGGGTATTGAGGGGGATCTGAAGAAAATAGGATTTCAATCGCGGTTCCTCCAGCCCCCTCCTCCAATCGTTATTTGTGAACGTAGCCTAAGGGAGCGTTCAGTTATTACGACCGGGTGTGGGCCGACAAAATCCGGGGGGGGGGGTCACCTTAAATTCGAAAACTGCAAAGGGGGGTCATGTATTTTTCAAACAGCTCAGAGGGGGGTCACTTAATTTTCATTATTATCTGTCCCGTCGAAAAGATGTTTCAGTGTTCAGAAAAACTCTGAGAGCTGAAAATGATTTGCTGCATGATTTTATTCTCTGAAGTCATTTTACTGTATATCCGAACAAAAGTATAATTATCTGTCACATGAACATCTTAACTAGGCAGCTCTGAGTCTTGTCTTATTGTAAATTGGGCTCACTATGAGCAATGGAAAATTCTAATTACAATTACTTACATATTAGAGATATAGCACGTTTTGTCAAGGAAATTATTTGGCAATTACCAGAATTCGACTGTTAACAACCATATGTCCTTCCCAACTTTGCAAAAGTTAATTAAACTGTAAGTTACCACTGGATACCAAAACGGAACACGATTTCACAAGCCATACAGGAATGGTTATATCATATTCGGGAATTAATATTTGAAGCCGTCCTCATGCTTACACGGCAGATAAGTGGCCATGGATGTTGTGTTGTTAAGAAATACTTTTGGTATTGCTATCCGTTGAAATTATTGGCATTGATTCATCATTGCTGGCAATATAGTAATGTGTACATGGATGTCAAAATAAAGACTAACATTCAAGCAAATGTGCCAAGTTCGAACTGATTGCCACATTTTCGGGTAAAGTGCATGTGCATTATGCATTCAACAAGTCTTACATACTATTAAAGTGGTAGGCAGTATCAGTAAAGCCCTCTCCATTCTACAGTGAAGTCACCTATTCATGCTTGCCCTCAAATAGCCTTACTCTTTCTTAACGTTTAACCTGACCCTATTCTGCAAAGGAAATATACTCTCGAAGTTACAATGTTCAACTATACCTTTGGCTATATTACCAACCATTATAGAAAAATCACTGTCACTTTTACTCAGCCTACCAAAATCAGCTGATCGATGAAACCAGAAGGAAACCTCTATCACCACCACCAATCAAGGGACTTGTGGCTACAAACGCCATAGTCCTCAATGTGACGACCGACGATGCCTTCAAATGGCGTAAAGAAGACACGCCATGCGATAAAAAGTATAGC
>LD347853.1:77205-91917 GCA_001465055.1 Ptychodera flava | reverse complement strand
GGAGAGGAATAAAGAAGTTCTCATATCACAACTGGTGACTTTATGAACGCGATGGGAGATTTACTAGGAAGGGCAGAGTTGGCTTTGCAACGTGAACCATGAAAAATAACCCCATTACCTTGGTTACCAAACTATGGCGACAGTTATACACGCCTGCTTAGATTATGAATCACGTGTGTTTGATGAAGGTAGAAGTGAAACAAACACTATTCCTGCCATAAACTATTTCAAATACATGTCTCTTTTGACCCAGTTGTTCAATTGGTGTCACAAAAATTGTGAACTCGAATTATGATGCGGCTAACAAATGTAGGTTATAGACTGAGAAAGAGTCACGGCGAACGTTGTTGTCATGGAGAGAGGCGCGTAGTGACCATATTCACTGATACACTATGCACTTTCAGGCGGTTGTACCTGAATTGCTTTGTGTAAACATTACATATAGCCGACAGCCTACTCGTCCGCTTTGTGATTTTACACACATACACACGCACACAGCCAGTCTTTTAACTGCTAAAAATAGCGCGCATTAACCACCTTGTTTGCGACCCCGCTGAAATCGAATCTCAACGAGGCTGAACTTCTTTTCTATAAAAATGGTATTACTATAAATTATGTCGTTTTTGGTCCCAGGTCAACATTCAACTAGCAGACTACCTGTTTTCCGGAAGTCTTGGTTGGGACAATGTGTACTCATGAGGCTGTCTCTATGATCGCCACCAAAGCGAAGTGTTTCCGCCCACTCTACGCAATTATAAACTCAATATATATCGAGGCTGCTAGAGTGCTTTGATGACATCACCGATCGACAGTCCCCGGAAAATGGTCTCTTTTCATTTCGCTCTTGATTAAATTTATGATCCGGTAACCAAAGGAGTTTCTTCATGCGTGCGATAATTTAAAACGCGGTGTCAATTTCAACATGGTAGTGTACTGTATGTCTGGGTTCCAGCTAAGGATTTTGTGTACATAACATATATAAACACGGTGTTATTCAGCTCAGCCATTCGTTTTGTTTGATGTTTAGAATACTGTTGTTGCTATTTTTAATAGCTTAGTCATCAAAGAACTGGGCTGAAACGACAACCACTGCCACACGGGCTGGGATAATGAACATGATACCCGCCCAGAATTTAGTGAGAAAACGTGGTTCCCACGCTCACCTGGTACGTTTTCATCGTTTTAACGTGTTGGGGCACACCGCGTTCAATGTTGACAATTGTGTTGTATATGTACCTCACATCACATGTGTATTTTAGACAATGGCTCACCTGGTTTGACGGAGCATCACCGTATGCACCGGACAACCTTGGCGCGTCCGGCTGCCGAGCGCCGCGACTCACAATCGCGAATTCACCGCGGTCAAGCTTCAAACGAGATCTCAATTGCTCGGTGTTACCAGGTATAAACTTGTAAAATCATCAAAAATGGCGGACAGTGCTTCCAAATCCAGCCAGGTCAGTCGTTAGGAACAACGCAAACATTCGGAGCATGTATGTAGTTGCTGAGTTGCGTATCACTACCAATATAGCATTAAAACCTGTGTATATCATAACCCAGCGATGTACAGGACTATGTAGTGTAGTGCGCAGGGTACGAAGTCCATCAACCTTATGACATCCGTACGCATAATCCAAATCTCAGAGCGGTTTATCGGGACGGCGGGAAATTCAGACCTTCCGTCGGAGCGAAAATGAGTACACAGCGAGGAGTCACACACAAAAGAAAATTCGATATACTCAATGCGCCTTTGGAGACTGTCCTTTACGCACCAATATACTTAAAAAGTGAACTCCCAATGTATACATCAAATGCAGTGGGTTCGCCTCTACGGGAATGACCCATTATCCCGCGGGGGTGACAGCTTGGAAAGGACACTTCTGAACTGGTTGTCGCACTTCTGGTGTTATACGCTTTGTTCTGTCTTTATTTTCTCAGTTGTTTCTTTGCGCGCAGACATTAAAAATCTAAATTTTACCATGTGTTTTTGAATGAGCGTTATCGGAAGGCAAATGATATCTAATCGATGTCTTCGTCAAACAAAATGTATTTTCAACTCATTATGTTGGGCTCGAACTCATTTCAACATTTTAATTATGTTGGGAGCGAACGCCTACATGATAATTACAGATCATGAGGGAACATTTTCCATGGTTTCACGTTATGTGTAGAAATCAATAGATGCATACGGGTTTGCTTGAACAAAGAGGCAGCATTGTATTAAGAATCAAACCTTTATCGGTTTCAAGGCTACCGCTGGCCGCTTTTAACGGCAGCTCACCCGACACCCGTGATATATACAATTCATCAAGGTCATTGTGTTTTATGACTTACTAATTCTATTGTTTCATGTCTTTTAGAGTGCACTTCTTTGTTCTTCATTGAATGTAAAGGTGAAAAGTTCACATCAATGTACTTGAAGGGCCATTAGCTGTAACTTTTGATTACTTTTTTTTCACCATTTTTGTTTTTCTGTCAACTACAGTTCTATTTAGTTCCAACTTTGCATATTGGGATACACAGTACATTGAACTTGGTGTCAAATGCTGCATGTGCAGGCTGCATTGTTACTCTTAACAAGAGATCATGAATGCTGGTATGAACTAGAATAAAGAATTTAAGCAAAAACAGTGCATTTTACACGAAGAGACACTGTGTTGACAAGCCATGTAGTGGGTGTTTCAACATAATTTCCGTGTTGGGGACAAGAACAAAAAGCTGTGGTTGATATTCAGGTACAGTCTTTCCTCGAACTTTCAACAAAAAATATTAAGCAATACCGGAAATCAAGGGTAAAAATCATGGGCCAGAGTGCGAAATTCGGTACCAGACAGCAAAATACCACTGCCGAAACTTGAAAGTCAAAATGGCCGCCATCCCTGTGTATGTAAACAATATGGAGAAAGTAATTTTTCGACTTTTATAAAACCTAAGCCGGAGATTTTTTCCTTCGTGGGCTGTAAAACAAGTGATACGAGTAGTAGACAACACTAAACACGTATTGTAAAAGTTTCGGAGTCCGAATATCTAACCGCGAGGAGCAGTTCACCTTTAAAACCAAAATGGTGAACTTGCAACTGTTGCCATTAAAACTCCCAGGCAAGAAAGTTCAAAAGTTCAGCGTATCACCATAAATATGGTACTCAGTAACATTTAAGTCAATTTTTCTTGACAGTCGACCAAGTGTCATAATGCAAAGAAAACTCAAGATACGTATAAATCTTCAGCACCTTTCTTTAATTATGAAATCACTTTAACATGAACCAATCATTAAAAAAATTCTCATCATTCTTTTTTTACACATTTTAACTCAGACTCACACGTGGCTATAAAGCACTCCATGAACACACAGTTTACACGAGGTACGGATGTAGTTTTCTTTTATCACCAGCTCTCCATGACAATCAAATTATACTGACTGAGCAAACGCAAATAATTGAGCCATAAACTTACTTTATCGTGCTTTACAGGCAACATGGACTCGCATCCTTCTCATTTTATGTTATTGTATTTGGTCAGTAAAACACGAGCAGATACCGATAGTTTGCGCACAGATGGGATATAGGCGTGCCAGCCCTTGAAAATTTAAAACAGTTACTCAAATCCTACTTGTTATGCATAAGCGTTTACACACACAGCTGCTCAGGCTTCCCTTCAATGGTTTCATTTTAAATCTCCAGACAGTGGTGTCAGTGTTTAACACGAGCATTCCCAGGCGATGACGTCACAGCCATTCAAGTATAGAGTTTCCACATTAGGTGTGCTGAAAGTGTACTATTGTCATGGCGATGTCTCAAGGTCACATGCCTTGGTAATTTTAAACACAGGGTGCAACAGTTGCCACTTTGTATACGACTGTCTCGATTTCTGAGAGACTCACGCACTTGCCAGTTCAAGAGTCCAGCAAACGAATTTTTCATGCATTTTTTACTCCCCTCTATCCTTGTTTTTCTTTTTCTTCACCTCTATAAAATGCAGGCACGTCTGTCGGAAGTTGACACGGTCGCTCACTGTTCAGTTCGCAGCGCCTTACTCGTCTGAGTGAGCATTGACTATTCACCCAGAAAACTCAACAGACTACAAACGTGAGAATATTACTGACACGAACAGTCAACTTGTGGGTGAAACATGGACTGAACGATAAATCATTCAGTGAACTGTAATGCCAGTCAGCCTTCAAAGTTTACTCCAGCAAAAGTGATGCGATGCAGTGACTGCGAACGAGTAGAAACATTTTAATGCTGTAAAATTAAAATAAAATATAAAACGACTGAAACTAATTTCGGAGAATATGCTATTGTAGTAATGTTGGTTTAATAGCAAAATTTAAGCTCATCTACATTTATATTTGTGCTACTTCACTTGTTTAATATGTTTAAAGTTGCAACTTTCGGCTGTACGGCGGCTAGCACTTTTGATAAATTTGAAAATTAAAAGATCTTTTTCTCCTAAATTAGTTCAAACCGTGTTATATTGATAGATGTAGGAAAAATGGAGTTTTGATAAATGGCAATTATGTCAGAGAACACCTCAGCATGCATTACGATTGCAGAGCAATTAATTTTGCTCGAAGGTGATTCGATGTGTGATTCTTTTGTACAATTGTTCAGCTATTTTGTGTCTTAAAAATTAGATCGATACGTGGTGGACGCAATATTTTTGCTCGCTCAAAATACATCGTTTTACAGAGTGCTGCTATTATTAACTTCTATAGTCACAGTACCACGGGGAGCTATTGCGTACACACGCCTTGTTCTCTGTGACTGAATGGTGTAAAGGGAGAACACCAGTTGTTTCGCTCTAAGTTATTTTTAGTCAATTTGAAGCGCAGTAATATGTCTTGCTCGGCTGTGCGTACAAGGACATACATACATTCCACTAGTTTCAGAAATCACAAAAAAATCAATGAGGTAGATCTAATTTAACTGTAAACACACCATCATAGAGAAACCTTGTGATAATTCTCTCACATGTATATGAGAGGCAATTAAATAAAATCTACACCATAAGAGCCGGTCGGTGGAACGTGGGTTCACCATTGCCAATCAACCCGTCGAATTATTGTATTCACCAATTTATATTTGTAAATGATGAAAACGCTCCTATAAATAGACTTCCAGTGCGTACGGACAATATACGGCAGAGTATCATGATATGGACAATGGCAGGAAGGCGATAATATAAAGTGTTTCACTCGTCATGATATCATTTATCATACAGTTTTAAATCCTCTTTATTGCCGACGAAAATGAAATCGGGGCGATTAGTTTCGATTCAGTCACTCGGTACACCTCAAAGCCAAACGAGGAGATTAAAATGCAGTAGAAAACCGAGCGCATTAAAATAGCTACATGAATACTCTTCTCGTACAGGTGTTCATACGCAAGAACTGAAGAGTGATAACGCAGCTTAAAATGTCGACGCTGCCAAACTCCACCCGTTCCTACTGTAGCGCAAGCTCAGTCTAGCATTTACCTCGATATGTTCAGAACAATGATGTCACTTCTTCGACAAAAGTGAATAGGCTGACTCTGTGCTGCTCATTAATGACGCACATATTACCTAGGGTGGCTCTGTCTGTACCGTGAATGGGGGTCGAGGTGGGGGTCGTGGCTTACGATGTTGTAAGCGGCAGCTGCAGGCCGGAGTTCGCATTGATGGCACGAGAGTGTGTGGCAGGGGTCAAGCTATTAGTTATTGTGATGGTAATCATCGGTGTGTAGTGCAGGACCACCCTTCACTTTACCACTCAATGTGATTCTTGTAACAGCCCGTTTCATTTGTTTGTCCATAGATCCTCGCTCCAAGGGTTATCGGTTTAAAACACAGTTGAATACTTAAGCTAGGAAGGTATACTAAAAGCTGCAAAGATATTTGTGAAGCTGCCATTATTTTGTATTTTATCTAAGTGATCCGGTGATGACAACAAGGGGCGGACAATATGTTGTAGTGGGGGACGGGCAGCTTGGAAGATGGGGAGATTCCAAGAAATTGCACTTAAAAAGCCGCACATAGTAGGAAACATAAAAACAATGGTAAGCAGACACGAAGTGCTATATTTGTGGGTGACACCATATGAAGAGAACTACCCCTTTTAGTGTCACGCCTGATCTATACAAACAACATTAACAAACGTCACCTTACCGGTAGGTGTAGACCAGTTCAGTCCTGCATTTTCTCTTCTGTGAATGGTGATGTCGTAAACTGGTCAAAATCGTGTGACATGCAATTCGCTAGGGGAGGGGGCAGTGTTTCATTGTTTGGTTTTGTGCATTTCATAATTCTCGTCCTAAAAGTAAGTTGAAATGCAAATCGTTATCCCAACCAATACAACAATCCAAGTCATACGAGGTAATAAATTACTAGATTCCTTATTGTAAAATATCAAAATGAAAATATTTACAAGATAATGAAGGACCATCTTGAACTACGAACGCAATCATAAGTGGTGGTACAAGGTGTCCGGAATGGGTAAGCGTACCCTGCTAGCATGCTACACCCACTGATCAAGCATGGCTATGAAGTGCGACAATCAATGGCAACTCAGTGAAGCTACCGTGTAAGGTCAAAGTTTGGATAAGTTCAAACATGTTTGTCATAATCTACATCATATAATTTAAATGTTGCAGCTATGATGATGAGGTGCATCTAGATATCGTGCACGAAATACATTGTTTGTAAACAAGAAACTCGCACAGGCGCAGTTCCAACGACGACTGTTTCTCTTTAACAAATAGCGTTCACGTTTGACACTGAAATACATACGGCTGTCTTGAAAAGTCGAAATCAAGATATTGCGATATGATTTGGAGAGCAAAATGTCTGTTTTACCGACAGAACAAAATCATTTGACAGGGATATTCCGAATTCTTCAATAGCTTCAGCCTTGGCCATTGTAAGCCGTAGAAGTTCGTTGTCATCAATTTAGACCTAGGAAGGAGGTAAAGGACAGACGAAGTTGTAATTGTGGTGCATGACCTCTAATGCGGTAGCTAGTGGAAAAATAGTATCTAAGATAAAATGGTATCTAGACATTCAACCGATGATTTGCTTCATAAACGTGAAGCTCGCCTATGATAAACAAGGGGTATCAATGCTAATCGCATTATCAGTTTTGATCAGGATAATTGCATAGTAATTCCATTCCTCACATTTCCAAAATCAATCGTTTCAAATTTTATTTTAGCGGGAAAGCATGTGCATTATCGGGAACCATGACGTAATACAATTACAGTTTTCTACGGGAAGTAATCTTTATGACTTTACAAAATAACATCACTTGCATGAAGATATTTGATGACGTTGAAATGCATGATGGGAAGGGTTCAAGCGTGAGTTTATTTGTAACCATGAAAACTAGTTGAATACACGGCTAATAGAGTCGACGGTTTTATTTCGTAAAGAGTGAAATGTAATCGATAATCAATAACTAGCAAGGTCAGTACTCTTAAAGTAGGACAAGCCTTTAGTTCTGGTTTTCAATGAAAGTAAATGGAAATTAAACAGAAATAAAATGCATTTTAGTCGATAATACTTTCAGAGTCGGTTGAGTGTATTCGCTATAATGCAGCCGTATAAAGATGCATTTAAATATTTATGAATTAACTACGTGACATAAGCTTACTTCACAAATATCGGAGAGACTCAAACCAAAACTGCTACGGGGTACGAGGTAAAATAACTCTGAGTGTTGTCTTTAAAGGCATTTATCATTTCGAGGTTCGGCATGTAAGAGTCAAAGACACTTTAAAATAAATTCGAACAGCCTTGTCACACCCGAAAATAATACACTGCTACTGAGTTGGGTTGGACTTCGGTCGATCAAATCGTAATTATCTGTTATAAAGGTTGGTACCCTCATGTCTGCAACGCCCGTGTTGACTGTCCATACCATTGTCGTTAAATGTAATCAGATTTGGAATTTTTGATTGTTGTTTAAGATATTTGTAATCACCAAGAATTGTTTTCTTTGTGCTTCTCAGTTTCCGGTGTTGCTGATACCACGTCTTCCTAATCAATTTGTAAATTGTTTGATACCGCTACTAAAACTATATACTTGCAACACAAACATGATTGACGTTCACAGAATCGTCTATCGAAGAATAAAACAGTAGTCAATAGCTTAATTAGATAATAAAGCAGTGGAATATCATTAAATATTATTATAAAGCCAGGCAGGATAATTATACTATTCCTCGGAATTAGCACTTACTGTAGCTAATTTAGAAATATTCGTTTAATGTTAGCAAACATATATTTCCGTACGGCAACTGTCAGGACATTTTTGTAACATATCTTTACAATTTTATTTGTTTCTTGTGGAAGTATGTGTAAGTGCTCAGAATTTGTTCTGTCAACACTGCCCCCAGTGCCCTGTAGATGAAATGCCTCTGTTATCCAGGAAAGTTTGTAAAATCTAGACTCTAAGTCATCAGTAGCCATATACCTTGTAAGAGATTTTGCTGGTTTGTAAAATAAAATAAAATAAAATTTCTCGCCGCCTCTGTAGCTACGCCAAAAATTCCAAGGATCAATCAATCAATCGATCAAAATCTCTCTCTCTCTCTCTGAATCCTCTGGTCATGGCCTGCTACCGGCTGTTGAGGGCGCACTCACATAACAAATGGCACCCACCGAGGGGGAGAAATACAACAACAATCATGAACTACGTACTTTGATTGAGGAAGGTACGAGCGAAACCAAATATTTGCGATGATAATTGAATAAAAATATTGAGTCAGTATACAGAAGATACTCATCTGACACTTCTTACATCTATCCGGTCAATAATGGGACTGATAGGGTATATTTTATTAAAAATTGTATTATTTTTCCTATGTCATAATTTTTGGAGAAAGAAATAAAGCAACGCGTTTCCTGAAGTTCATTAATAATATAGCAACTCACATCATGTAAAGTTACATCTGTGCAGCTTAAAGCTGAGGGAAAAGTTCTTCGGATGGTGAACTTATGACCTTACATATTAACAGGGCTAAAGATAGCAATTCAACAAATGTTGATTATTGTTTTCATTGATGTGTATCAATGAAAGACAAATGTGAAATTTCAATTTCATGGCATTTGTGTATATGAGCCATTAAAATTACTGAACCACTCGGTCTTGAATTGCAGACACGGAAGTTTGCTTTTATCATTTGCTCAGACACTAAATTTGCATTGTACACTACACAACTGATAGAGCAAGCACACCCTGTCTGCCTGACCTTATAAATTCAAACAAAACGGTTAATTATATTACATGCGTGTCAGTCACACTAATGCATCGCTCTGATTGGACAGGTGCGCATGGGGGCAATGGTCAAAAAACTGTAATACAAATGTATATACAATAATACCTTTGCATGTGGTTATACACTCATTTTGGCTACAATTTGCTCCATATAGAACTCGAGCGCTAAGCAACTTTTGCTATATATCACACATTGTTCTCAAATCTCATGTATATCTGCTTGTACCAGGGATTGTTGCTTAAATATACACAATGAAACCAACACATTTTATAGACATTTTAATGAGCATTGAAAATTCATCACGAGACATTGGTGTGGGAACAATAGGATACATAAAATCTTGCTTATAGACCTAATAGGTGATAAAGGTTCTTGAGAGAGAGAATTTTCATCTGTGAAATAATCAGTATCCATTGCTAACCTTTTTATCTGCATCCTTCATCGGTAGGATACACACTAAATAAAATACATAGTTTGATGACTTATGCAAGTTTCTCTGACAATGAAATCCAAATTTACACTTGTCAACATCCTAACTCGCTAAGTAATGACAGAATCACAAAAAAAAATTTCAAAATATGTGCTTGTAATCTAGAGAAAATATACAAAAATTGGAAATAAATACTTCACCTGATAATGCACCAGGGCAATAATTTGAAGGCAAGGTTTATACTTTATCGTCCAAAAGACCACGGTTTTGTGGAGGGACCGTGAAAAGACCAATGAAATTTTTCAGTGGCAAGGCTTTTGTGATTTTCTGAATGTATAGTTTTATATATTATTAAAAGGGATGGTATTGAAAAACTATTTTTAAATAAATCTACAATGCAGACTACAGCAGGCATTTCTCAGTGCATGTGTGTACAAACACAAACATTATTAGTAGGCAAGTATAGTTCAAATGATGATTTTTTACACCACTTTGTTTTAATGTAAACTATAGTTTATTGTTCTACTCTATAAAGCATATCAACACATCTACACTGTAATATTTAGTTTGTCAACACAGCATCTATACATTCAAAATGCACTCTTATTGTTTACATTTAAACTGTAGTCCAGACCACATTTTATATGTCAATAGCAATGCAGTTTACACATGTACCGTGCAGACAGTTGACAATCTGAATACTGTGCATCTAAACATGCTTTGGGGAGTAGAACAAGAAACTGTAGTTGAAAAAAACAAGTTAAAAGTAACAAGCCTTAGAACCATAAAATAAGTGTGTAAAGGGCCTGATGATACAATGATTACAAGTATCTAGAAAATACAGTTAATTCTATAGTTAACTTCCTTCACATAATGAAGGTTGCCATGTGATTTGAGCCCTGTTTGTTTGCTAGGTTTGACCTCATTGTTGGATTGGGAATACTCCATGTCCCCCACGCCAAGATTGCTGAGTTATATCCTTGTGAACTGACATGTGGGTTAAATGATTTAGAAATCTAATTACATAGGGCACATTAAAACAGCTTACCAACATTAATTGTGTGATAACAAAACAATAAGACAAGACATATATAATCTACTGGTACATGTTCATAAATTATACAGGTCTAATGGAAAGGCAAGTTTCATGGCAAGACAGTTGAAATATACAAAACTATAAATAACTCTCTGGGAAAGCTATGACAATAAAATGTTAAATCATTTTACATTCATTTAAAAGAAAAAGGACATAAGCTGTAACTTGTGGCAAGTTTTTCAGTATTCTGCTTCTGTATATCAACTACTGTGTCTGACCCTAATTCGTTTGTCATGCTGAATAGACTTATTTATCAATCATTATTCCCAAGGTCATCCAACACACCTTCACTATCATAACGTTTTGGCAAAACTTGGTGTTTTTTCAAGTGTTGGTTTCTTGCTGTGTTCATGGCTGATCTAATTTTGGGTTTCATTTCACTGAATAAAACTAGTTGCACCAAAAACATTGCACATATCTGCCAACAAAGAATTAGCGTCTGTCAAGTATTACGGAACAGTAAGGTGTTTTGGTTGATGTGTTGGTGATGCATTCACATCAATATATTTGTAACAGAAAGGAATGATTTTGACAAGTGACAACATCCTTCACGGACACTTGCGTACAAACTGATAAAAATTGTGTATTTCCGTGAAGACATAGGCCCAAAATATGTTCAAATATGAATGAACCACAATAGAAATATTATGACAAATTGACCACATTCCCAGGTGACATATATGTAACCATTGCTTTGTACAACAACAACAAAATGATGACATTGTCACAAATGACTATTGCGTCAAACAACAATAAAATGTGATGACATCATTACAAATGACTATTGTGTCAAACAACAACAAAAAGTGATGACATCATCACAGGATTAGAAATAATGGAATTGAAAATGCCCCTGAATCCTATCTGTATTACCTAATTTCATAACAGCGTTTGAAAATGTAATGAACCATTTACATGTACAAAATGCATAATTCACATTTCATTATTTACACGTACAAGGGCATGTTTAATTAGGCACAATCATGACAAAACACCTTGCTTTGTCAACAGAACACCAGTTTGGCTATTTATTGATTATCATGTTCAAATTCTCCACCAGCATAAGTTACTGTTACATCAGAGCATCCATGGTATATACTCAAAGTTCAAATATTAAATTGTTTATTGTCAAAAAACCTGTCAGTACTTCAAACTTATGACAACTAATTCCTGTAGCTGTTGTATTTTGGGGAAGTTCGAATCATAATTTTCTTATCGGATTTCTGCATGTTGGAACTTTATGACTTTCATTCAGGAGTTTGATTAACCATGGCCCATAACATTATATTGGCTTCTACCACTGTTGTTTACCAATGATCTCATGAAAATGCTCAAGAACAAATTAAAATTACTTGATAACCGTACCAGAACATCACATTTGAGAAACAATTCATCAGTACACTGAATGGAATATGTGTTAGATTAAATGTGTTAGAATAAATTTGGCAATGTTAGATATGTTATTTGTATGTAAATATTGAATTGAGAATACTTAAAAAGATTATTTTAAAAACACTCCATAACAGTAGAGCACACATTTTGTCAAGAAAAATTGAGATATTAAACTGTATCCCACCTATTTTGAGTTGTTCTAGCTATAGATAGGCAAATTGATGCCATCAAATTGATAGTACTCTATAAAAGTACTGCTCAGTGTGTATAACTTTTCACATGCCCTCCTCCGTATAACAGGTCAACATTCGCCATTTAAAACGATAGAGCTGTACTGAAACCATACATTGGTGAAAGAGTCTAATGCTGACATTACATGTTCAGTTGAAAGTCCTGTTTCTTCAATATAACTACTGATTGCCTTTCAGTGTCCACTACACAGACCACAGCAATGCTATGATGAATACAGTGTATTCTCAGATGCTGAACACAATAGGTGCCAGTTTTAAAGTATAAACTATATTATATTGCCATGCCCTGCCCGTCGCATTTTGATTGGTCGAGCTGAACCACGTGACTGACCACAAATACACAGTAATGGTTTGTTTACAGGCCCGTGAATATGAATAATAAGATTAGCAACTCAAAGTATCGTAACTTTACAGCTCAAACGTAAATCATGATCAATCACAAAATAAAATGGAGCACTTGTAGGTCAAGTTGAGATACTTTTTTCTGAAAACATCTCCGGATTTGCCAATTTTTTACAGTGCGTGACAGTGCTTCACGTATTGCTCAGTTTCTGGGGCCCAGTTGTCGTTTGCTCCTGAAATTTTAGGAACTTTTGACGGTTTAATTTTCTTTGGTTCGCTGATAATATAATGGAAATAACAGACTCCGCTCTGACCATTAACATTTATTTGTGGGCGCGGGCTCGAGGAAAGCCAAATTAACGGGCTCGGCAAGCCTCGCCCATTAATTTTTGGCTTTCCTCTCGCCCTTGCCCACAAATAAACATTAATGGTCAGCGCGTCGCCCGTTATTTCTATAATAATTTACCATGATCACTCTGGGTTGAGTTTACCATGGTCCTGAACCCAGCTACATTTTTTTCTAACTTTTCTGACAATAACTTGTTACTTTTCAAACTACAACTGTGGTATTTTTCATACACTGATCTAACCATCACCTCTTGACAACATTAGGGTGGGTCTCCTTAATGGATTAAGAAATCATCAAAACTGAAGCACAGCTAGATATGATGTGAAGTGCGCCCTCAGTGGTTTTGTCTGAAATATATAATCTCCTTGTATTGAGAAGGAATTAACTATTGGTGCCATTGATTATTTGCTTCACGTTGTCTGAAACATTGCAAAATGTTGAATAAGGATAATTTGCTCAGGAAGCCATAAAACAAGTTAATCAAGTGCATCACTTGACTTTACCTACCCCAGATATTAATGGTTTGTTCCTGATAATATGAATGCCATTGCCATTGGCTGAAATCATTGAATGCTGATCACTATGGATCAAAATTTCTGTAATTACTTCTCCTTTTGTGCAGACATTCAGCCAATTTATTTTAGCTGACTCCCTGGTGCTGTACAATATTGTCATAATCAGTTCTTCATGAAATAATGCAAATTTTAATGACTGCATTCAAAATTCTTTTGTTTCTATTTCAATTACAGCACTCTTTTTCATTTACAGATCTATATAATTGGTAGGTGCATGAGGCTTTATGAAACCTGGACTTCAATGAAGGAATAATACCTTATGCAGACTGTTGTATGGTATGTAGAACACAATGAGAAACAAACAACATTGCAAAGATGCCAGGATGATGGGTTGGCAGGTGGTAGGGGATGTGGTACAACACTTGTCCTTGATTGAATTAAATTCTATGAAGAAACTTGATCTATAATTTATGTTTGTGACATGTTAAGGTGGTTAATAATCTTGTTATTTTACATTTGCCTGAAATGGGAACTGTTTCACTAGAAACTTAGCTTACATTCAATTTCCACTGAGTGCATGCAGTGATTGTAATTCAATGTTTGAGAAATACCGTACATCATTGTTACCACGTCATCAAGGTGTAGCTTGCAGATTTCACCATCAATAATCTCAAATTTCTGAAACATTATGCTGGGCAGATAAAAGTCAGATTTACTTTAAGCCTACCTGGTCATTTCAGCAAAATTAGTATTATATTGTTCTGTAAGAATAATGTACTGAGGAAAGGTTTCTTTACCTTTGTCAGCATGTTGTACCTTCTGACTCTGAAAGCCACAATCATCAATGGAATCTAATTAGTTCCTCTTGCTACTGTCTATTTACATAGAGAGAATATTACGCTCTAAAGATGTTATCAAGATATTTAGTGTGTTTTTAGGTTATAAACAATGGGCTACTTTTATGAAATTGATAAACCAAATATACTAACCTTTCTTTTATCAATAATATATTTTAAAATTCACTCTATCTATGAAAGAAAAATTACATTCAGGTCATGATAAAAAGATTAAGTTAGTGAATAAAAT
>LD347853.1:43507-63500 GCA_001465055.1 Ptychodera flava | reverse complement strand
GTAATTAGTCATATAACTCCGATATAACTGCACCAAATGTGATGAAATCTGCTGTAGATACAGATCCGAGTAATATCTAACTGTAGTGTAAAGCATTTAGTAGTGTGAAGTTAATTAAGGGTTCATTTGCATATTTATCGAACTTTGTAATTAGGTATATAACTCTGAAATTACGGCACCCAAGTCAGTGAAATCAGGTACAGATATTGATCTGATAAATATCTAATTGTACTGAGAAGTATTTGGCAGTGTCAAGTTAACAAATAGCTCATTTGCATATTTTATGAAGTTTTGTAATGAGTCATATAACTCCATAATAACGGCACCAAATGTGATGAAATCTGCTGCAGATACTGATCCGACAGATATCTAATTGTGGTGTAAAGCATTTAGTAATGTGGAGTAAATTAAGAGTTCATTTGCAATTTAATTAACTTTGTAATTAGTGATATTACTCCAAAACTACAGCATTTAATTTAATGAAACTTGCTAAAGATGTTAACCTGATAAATATCCAATTGTACTGAAAAGCATTGAGCAGTGTCAAGTTAATAAATAGCTCACTTGCATATTTCATGAAGTTTGATAATTAGTCATATAACTCCGAGATAACTGCATCAAATGAGATGAAAACTGCTGCAAAGACTGATCCGACAGTGTTGTAAAGCATTTAGTAGTGTAAATTTAATTAAGGCTTCATTTGCATATTTAATGAACTTTATAATTAGCGATATTGCTCAAAATTACAGCATTAAAATTTGATGAAACTTGCTACAGATTGTGATCTGATAAATATCCAATCGTACTGAGAAGCATTGAGCAGTGTCAAGTTAATAAATAGCTCAGTTGCATATTTCAAGAAGTTTGATAATTAGTCATATAACTCTGAAATAACTGCATCAAATGTGTTGAAAACTATTACATATACTGATACGACAGATATCTAACTGTATTGTAAAGCATTTAGTAGTATAAAGTTAATTAAGGGTTCATTTGCATCTTTAATGAACTTTGTAATTAGGTATATAACTCTG
The DNA here is from genome assembly GCA_001465055.1 of Ptychodera flava. Lineage (NCBI taxonomy): Eukaryota > Metazoa > Hemichordata > Enteropneusta > Ptychoderidae > Ptychodera > Ptychodera flava. Next base: position 62,466 of record LD347853.1, on the reverse strand, counting down.
AAAATACGGCACCAAATTTTGTAAAATGTGCTACAGATATTGATCTGATAAATATTTAATTGTGCTATGAAACATTGAACAGTGTCAAGTTAATTTAGGGCTAATTTGTATCTTTAATGAATTTGATGAGTTTCGCTACAAACGTTTTTCACATTAAGATATATCGGCTGTGAAAGATATTAAGGGGCGACATAGAAGATAATGGATAATTTGTATATTTAATGAACTTTCCTTATTAGGAATATATATCTGATTTGACTTGATCAAAATTGACAAAACTAGGTATGTATATTGAAGATACTATGATTTAACAGTATTGAAAGTTAGTAATATCTCGAGTTAGTAATATTGCGTCATATTGAATCATATCTAGGGACGACAGACTACCAGTTTGGTTTCAAATCAGGTCATTCCACTGATATGTGTGTTTTTATTTTGAAGGAAATAATTCATTTTTACAGAAGTTATGGCAGCAATGTATTTATTACCTTCATGGATGCCTCTAAGGCCTTTGACAGAGTTAGCCATTGGACACTTTTCAAAAAGTTAATTCAGCGTAATATTCCTGTTTTCATAGTTAGATTCCTTGTTTGTTGGTATAGAACTCAAGTTATTGCTATTCGTTGGGGTGCTCTCACATCGAATAGCTTTACTGTAACAAATGGTGTCAAGCAAGGTGGTATACTGTCACCTAAGCTTTTCAATGTTTATATGGACGACTTGAGTATTCTCTTAACAAACTCGAATACAGGCTGTAATATCGGTGATGTTTTTGTAAATCACTTACTGTATGCAGATGATATCTGCTTAATTAGTCCTTCTGCAAAAGGTACACAGAAATTGATAGATGTTTGCACTTGCTATGGTGGTATACATGACATCATTTTTAATAGCAAAAAGACTAACTGCATGTGTATTTTTCCTAATCACAGTAAGATGTGTAAAATTCCTTCTGTGTATCTCAATGGTGTTAAATTAGAAGTTGTTTCTAAGAAAAAATACCTTGGTGTTGTCTTATCTGATCGCTTTAGAGATGACGATGACATCGAGCGACAGACGAGATATCTTTACATTTCAGCAAATATGTTGATGAGAAATTTCTGGAAGTGTACGTTTCATGTTAAATGTATTCTATTTAAAGCCTATTGTTACCAGCTATATGGAGGACCACTCTGGAGTAATTACTCTGTGGCTGTTATGCGTAAATTGAAAGTTGCATACAACAATGCTGCACGACTCTTATTGGGTTATGAAAAACGGAGTAGTGCGAGTTCAATGTTTGTATCTAATAGTATCAATAACTTTGACTCTCAAATGCATAAACAGATTTATGGTTTGAGAGAGCGACTTTTGAACAGTAGTAATATAATTGTACGTACATGTGACTTTTTGTACTTCAAGTCTGATATAGTTAAGGTTTGGAATAAGCTTCTTTGTGTTTGACTGATTGTTTTTCTTTTCAACCAGTATGCAAGAGAACAATTAATTCTTCAAAGAGTCTGTAATAACATTTCACAACATTTGTATGGACTTTTAAGTCCGAAATAAAGTTTATAATAATAATTAAGCATTTTTACTTCATTAAACTCTTGATTTGCACATTGAAAAAGAATTTGAAATTAGGGATATTTAGTTGAATTGACTTGACCAAAATTGATGAAACCTTGTATTTACATTAAAGATACTATGATATGACAGTTTTGACAGTCATTAAGCATTTTTACAACAGCCAAATACTTATTTGCATATTTAATGAGAACATTTCAGTCAATTCCTAACTTGCATATTTTAATAAACTTTCGTGATTGGGGATATATACTTGGATTTAGAATTAATCTGTGCTGAGTATTATTCATTATGTTGATCATAACGCTTTCAACAAAGTTGCAATGATGTAGCAAAGGTTTATACACATAATTGCAATATAATAAGACACGTGAGCATTTTCAGTTCATATCTGGTTCTTTATAAACTTTTGTCGCATTTCACAAATACGATATTTCCATTCAATATCAAGGAGTTTACTGCACTATTGTAAGGTATTAAGGGTTATTACACGTTATTACACGCGTCGTATTCGAATGATGTGTCAGTATTTTGAGGAGTTGAGCAGCAACACATAACGGGTCAAAATGTTGTCACATCACGAGAATAAGACACGGTATCGACCAAACTTCGTGTAATAAACCTTTATCAGATCATACATGCCATACTGGGGACATGATTGTTTTCCTAATGACGCTCTGACATTAACGACGAAATCGACTGAAATTTTATTTAATAACAAAGAAAACGAAAGTTTGACTTTGTTTGGAGTGTCTTACAACACTTTGTATGGAATACAATCATGAACTCGGCTGCAATAATTGTAGGCCGCGGGCTTTGCGTCGGTTTTTTGTTTTGTTTTGTTTTGTTTTGTTTTGTTTTGTTTTGTTTTTCTGTAGTGTGACGGTGGAGCGCCTACGGGCAGGCGCTATATAGCCAACGCAACATAAAAAACTGGTGCACGGCCCTTGGGCTACAATTATTGCAGCCATATGACCTCATAATCGCAGTGTACAAATCGGAAACGTAACTTTTCTGTCGCGACTATTATCTGATTTGTGTGACTATACTTGATATAAGTCACAATCTACATATTTAAACTTGTCAATAGAAAACTTGTCACACAGCAGTTCTGCCGTGCTGCACTGTCGACCGGAACCTTACACTTCAGCAGTGTAGTTGACTTGAAAAATGTGGATTTGGATGACCTTGAAAGGTATCGGTCGTAGCGAACTTGCTAAATGCATGGACGAAACGAAACGAAAGGAACGATATACGCCCTGTGATTGGCTAGACGCTGCAACGTTCGTTCTTTTCGTATGCAATCCTTTGTGCTGATTGGATGAACGAAAACGACGAAAGAGTTTTCGCTCCTTTCGTTCACATTCTTTTTCTTGATTGGCTGAACGAAAGTGACGAAAGATTTGCATATTCATTTTTTCTGCATGGAAGGGCGAGCTGTTGTTACATGTAATCAAAATGCTGGCGCCTCGCTCTCATTATATATTCACCATGATGTAATTCCGCTGTCTTTGAAATACAAGGAATAAAACTGACCACGGGTTCATGAGACCACTGAGACTAACCGAAACACGTTGACACTTCGTTTCACGCGCTACACGAATTACACAAAGGTTGAAAGAGGGTCGCGACACCATATTATGGTGTAGATAGTGACGATTTGTATGATTGACGTGCGGATTTGTGAGACCACTTTCATGCTTTTTCACACCGCAACACGTTGAAGTTCGTAAATTATGCAAAGAAAACAATGGGAGCCATAATGTAAACCGCGACTTCGCCGAAACCGCGACTTATTGAGGCGCAACTTAGCGAGAGTCCACTGGACTTTCATGACAAGAGTTGAATGGAGGTCATGGTGAATGAACTTTGTTCAATCTGCGTTCACTGTTATTCCTTGTATTTCAAAGACGGGAGTTATTATATGGTGAATAAGAGCGGGGCGCCAACATTTTGAGGAACGACAATAGCTCGTTCTTTCAAGATAATCAATAAAATGGGTTATGCAAATATTTCGTCACTTTCGTTAACCCAATCAAGAAATAGAATGTGAACGAAAGGAACGAAAAGTCTTTCGTCGTTTTCGTTCAGCCAATCAGAACATAGGATCGCATACGAAAAGAACGAACATTGCAGCGTCTAGCCAATCATAGGGCGTGTATCGTTCCTTTCGTTTCGTTTCGTCCATGCATTTAGCAAGTTCGCTAATACGTACAAATTTCCGAAGCGTTCGTTCGTTTTTTTGTTTGTTTGTTTTTGGTAAAAATGTGCTTCATGCCTGGATCGACTTGTTTTAAATTTGGTTCAAGCACATAACTATTAAGTGCAATGCCCAAGAAATGAATGCAAACAACAAAACCTTAACCATAATGACAAATAACGTTTCGGAGAGTCATGTTAAAATGTGGGTTTATATCAGTACTCTCTGAACAATAGAAGAATGGTGATACAGGCATCGCATGTATGATAATGTATGATATTTATTATAAATCAATTTGTTTCTAAGTTCTCAAACTAAGTCTAGAAAATAAAACTCAGTTCTAGATACTTAATCCAACTAAAGTTGGCAAATTGAAGGATTTGAAAAGCAGCTGAAATAAGTGATGGGTTTCAGATGCATTACTCGACTCTTTGGGATCATTAACGAAGGACACAGGCCTAAGACCTGTTTCCCTCCAAGTGGAAATTACAAAACACTGCATTCTGTAACTATTAAATCAAATAAACTATAAGATGAGAAAGAAAACGTACATATACAAACGCACTTCGTTAAAAGACCAAAAGAAGGAAGAGAAAAAAACGCGGCACTTAAGTAAACAAATGACAAAATGCAAGGGTTTAAATGTTTTAGAAAACACTTCATATGATTTCCTTCTCAGATCTCAAAGAAATAAATTTGTCAAGTTGGGTAAAAAGACGATAAGTGAAGCCTCTCATTATTCTTGATTTGTGAATTCATCATTTTCTGTTATTTGTAGGAGTAAAAACTTCCATCCCTTAAATCCAAATGCTGTATGACGTTTTAAAACGTCAGCTTGTGTTTATTTCTGTAATTACTAAAACGTTTTGATACAAAGGTACCATTAGAAAGAGCTTGCCGTGTAGTTTTTCCTGGATTTTACCGAGTATGGAAAGATTGAAGCTGCAGTATTAAACTTTTCACAACAGAAATGATTATCTCTTTACATAATTAAAAGCTATGAGGACATGCATAAAAAGCTGATGTCAACAGAATTTTAGAAGTTAAGACTTCGTTGAAATATTACTTTCACAGAGATTTGACTCTTATTTACAACTGCGCTCATCAATTCCTGTTTTCGTCTTTGTTGTTATAACGTGATACTTGTGACAAATGAAATGCACGGTTGGAACGGCAACAGCCAAATTAAATTTTACTTTGTTAGGTATTTTAATCTTCTTTTGGTTGCCCTGTGTCTGAATCTCCTGATGCAGATATTTTGTCCAATTCGATGCTCACATCTTTTTTCTTTAAATCTTCTGTTGTTCGCTCGATGCTTCGTTCTCCTGTTGTGCGTCCGTTATTTGAACCTCCTGTAGGTTGCTTGCTCGGTTTTCTTTGTGCTTGGCGGATAAATAGAAATGCTAATTTACTCTCCAGCGTGTCTGATTCGCCAATCGTATATTGAAGAAGTGATTTCCATTTTTCCAAGGTTTGGTAGCTCAAACAAAAAGCACGATTGGCATGGAACAAGCTATAGAATATATAGACGGTAGGTTCCAATTTCGAGATATATGGTATATTGGAAAAAGAACACGTCGACTTTTGTACGCAACATTTGTCATACGTTGCAAGGCATATCCCGTAATGGATATCTGAACCTATTGCGACAAATATAGACAATATTCGTACAAAGAAATAACAGTAGAGCACACCTCTATACAGGTCATCTAGTGGATAGATACAATCTATAATTATAATCCCGTGTTTCGATGAGTCATATAAACACTTGCTTTCTCGTAGTTCAGGTAGATTTGAAAAAGCCATTAAAGCAATATCACCTAATAGTATAAGTATCCAACAAGAGTAATACATTGCATGAACAATAATGTACTTACGTTTGTATTTGTTGCCACTAGACTTAATTAAGGCAGCTATATTATCACATAGTGATTGCTTCGATGACTTGACTACGATCGAAAATCTACTTAATTCTGTATAAAATTGTTTCTTTTCATCCTCGTTCATCGATTCTATTGACTCTCTTAATTCTTCAATAACGTCTGTTATTTTCTCTGTCTTCTCGGCGTTTCCATTCAAACATTTAATTAAACCTTTTATTCTTTTCATCAGACTCTCAGCAATATTATCCATCTCCGTTGATAAGATGTTCAAATCATATTTTAAATCAGCTGAATTAATGCTTGTCCAAAGGAGAAATGGCAGATACATGATAAGTGCTTGAATACACAAGTAATATGGTAAAAAAACTAATGATGTGCTGCCAATTGGACTGTTACTTGTACTGTTACTTGTATTATTCCGTCGGTCATATTTTAACCATCCTTCTTTATCACAGTATCTACTGATGTAGTCCATCTGATGACTGGAAAAGTTGTATGGTTCTGCAGAGCACACGGGATATTTGTCTTTAGCTATGTGAGAAAAATGAGAAAACGACATCATTTGTTGCGTAAAGTAGCCCAATACTTTTATCATAGAGATACGATTATGCAATATCACTCAAGGTCATAAATGCTATTACAGTGGTATAAAAAACGAAATTACGTAAGATTACAACAAGTGTGACCACCCATCCATTCATCATGAAATCCTCTGACAGAAGTGAAAGGAATCTAAGTTTGACACTTTTACTTATATGATTCGTATGATTGAGACGTACTTTTCAATTTGTAGTTGGTGCCAAAATTTGATAAATAATATTTGTTTTGGTGGCGACATTTTTAAACTAACTCAGCGCGTTTGTTTAACAGTGTAGACTGTCAGCATTTATAAAGTGCAGCTTTTCTGATATACAACGATTACATCGCTTGCTTACGTGATAGTATCTCGATGCTTTGATAAGGATCGACCACAAAATGTCAAAGACTTGGTCCTTACTTTTTAAATTCCATAAAAACTTTGACAACTTTGAGCTGTTTTTGTGTTTCTCGTTACAGAAAGATTACCTGTGGTAAGTGAAGCGCGTCTTGAAGGTTTTATCAGTGAGGCCGATGTAAACCTTCTAGTTATCAACAATTGATACCTTGGCCTTGTAAACCATGCCCTTGACTTGACAGTTACTCTTAAATGGGCATGCGGACTTGACCCGGCAATTGCAATCAGCTGGTTAATCCTTACGCTGATCACCAGTAATTATCCTCTTATTATGCAATTTGATTATACTTGCCATATTTTTCATACAGCTATAACTCACTTTAATTGTGTTCCTATTGTGTTCCTACATTAGCTCACGTGTGTCAATACGTGAGCTAAAAGGTAACCGTCAACTAAGGATAACCAATAGAAATACAGTCTTTAATCACAGCGATATAGCAGATACTCTAAGTGGAGCAAAGTGGCCTTCTGTTAATGTTAGAATGTTTCAAGAAGCCTGCAACAGAATGCAATTAAAGCTCTTCAATAACTTATCCTGAAAGAGATTACCGAAATAGTAGAAGTGCACTGAATATTGAGGATTTCTTCAATCTTAGCCCACACATCAGGGATATGGCAGCATTTCTCGAATGGTTCACCTTTGCCGGGACTGAACAGAAATTATAGGATGGAATGCCGGTGTACCTTCAAGAGTGTTTGCATGAAGAATATCGACCCTCACCGTTTTTCAAAATCAAAAACATTGACCCTCCCCTTAAATAGACTTTCGATCATTCAAAAATTCTTTAACCTTTGCAAATAATAACATTATTTTTACTTTTCAATTTGAAGAAATAAAAATCACATGTATATATAGAGTGTGGGTCACCCAGAGTAGGATTCTCCAGTAGCGAGAATTATACGGAGCTGGTACCCATGGAAAAGTCTCCTCTAGAACACGGTATGTCTTCATTCAACAATCGTAATACAGTCTTTCACGATGCTGTCTAAGTCCTGAGACATTCCCTGGTAAATCTAGTCTTTAACCATTTAAGCCACTAGACGGTCTAATCCATCTTGCTGTCCCTGCCATCCGACGATCTCCCACAAACTAGTTCTGAATGTGAAGTGCCTTCACAGTAGACAAATTTCTTGCAATATCTAGCCGAACCATGAGCATACTCAATATTTAAACTTTGAGGGAAAACAAGCTTATGTGAAAGTAAACTAATCTACTCTTGCATACCTATTGCACATAAATAAAAATGCAAAACTTCCTCCCCTTGTCCTTTGGAAAATAAGGGAGCCTTCAGTAATTACAGGGGATGGGGCGGGGGGGGGAGGGTTCAATGCGCACCAGTACTGAAAAATGTGACCTCTGTCTATCCTCGATTCTGAAGAGTGACCCTCTTTTATCCATCATTCTAAACTTTGAGCCTCCCTCAACCGATGCAGAATTCTCCGCGAGAATTTATGAACCAGCATCAGCTAATTTACATAACAACAGGTTTAACTGTTATGTAATTTCGCGACAGAAAGTACAGGGGCGGGAGGCCGGCGATTTTGAGGGAGGCGTGCAATTTATCAAGCAAGCATTTTTTGGGGACATGACATGATATTTCATAGGGTCACCGTATTGTGCTACTATAAGCAGCCAAGATGTGGCTGATATAGTGCTTAACTCAAAGATATCAAATAATAATGCATGGGAGTCTGTCAGGCAAACTATTTCCTCCGTAAAACAAGCTATATCCGTAGAAATATATATGTTTGATAATGCATGTAAATGTACTTTGCTTGAAGTGGGAAGTAAAATGTGCATGTGTGAACAAGTAATTTAGTTTTGGAATTTCACTTAAATATTGATTCACTATACATGGTAGTCTATGAGGAAAATATAATTTTTTTTTCAATACCAAACTTTTTTATAGTATTACGTTCTTATTTATTAGACATGAAAAAGACTTACACAAGGCAAAGAAGGCTACAAAGACAGGAAAAAAGCTACACAAGCAAACCAAAACAAGAAAACACTGGCGAAAGGGATGCCGATAATGTTGTTACTCTTTCGGTGAGTGTTTCAAGGTTCAAAATTCCCTATTCGGCTTGAAAAACAGAAAGTTGATTTTTGCGTGCTCTTATTTTTTTTCCCTCAAAGTTCATGACACGTTTTAAAGTGTCAAGGTATATCGTGAAGGTCTGATATTAGAACGTACTGAATACAGGTGATGTTTGGCGATCAGGATTGCGTGATTTAAAGCAACAGATTTCTTTACGGGCTGAAAACCAAAGATAAAACTATAATCATTCAAAGACAGCAATTTAGTTCTCATGACGCAAGTTACGAAACTTTGCGAAAATCTTCCCAAAAAAGCTTGTTGGCAGGACAGGAACAGATCATGTGCTCTAAAGTCTCAATATCACCACAATGTACACACGAGTTATCATCCACAACTCTCGATTTTTTTCAAAAACTCCGACAGGCAATAATTCCATGTAAAAGTTTGAATTGAAAACATCTGGGTTTATCTTCAATAGTTATTGCAAAGGGGAGGTTCCATATCTCTTCCCAAGAAAAGGCGATGTTTGGATGAAGTTTTTCGTGTGTTCGTTGTGATGTAGGTATTGCGGTCTTATTTTAAATTAGGAACTATACAAAGTAACTTCCTGCAGATATTTTCTTGCGCAAATGTCTGGTCATCAACTGAAAGAGAAATGTTTCCGTCTAAGTTAGTCGTTACCTCATAATTATAATGCCGCAGTTTGTTTTTTCAAGATGTGGGTATAGCATCGATAAGACAACAATACGTTATAAAGTCTGCTGTGATACTATACTTCATTTTGAAGTCGTGGGAAGACAATGGAGATCCATTTGGATTAAACAGATCTCCTACAATGTTTATGTAGCTGCCTCAGTTCCTTTGTGCTGTTGAATTGCAGTGCGCCCTCTATAGTTACTCTATGTTTGATTGTTCGTTTTCTCCAGTAAAAAAAGCACATGGGAAAGTACTCAGCCGCCCTTGTTGTTGTTGTTGAGTTACGAGTTTCTCAGTATCCCCCAAATCTAGGTAAATACTCTCAATTTACTCTCTATGCTCTAGCGATCAAAGATCTATACTACTAAGGCTACCGATCGTTTTCTAGTTGTTCACATGCATGATTTTTATGGAGTTTATTAACACTTTTGTATACTGTAGTAATCGTTTTCTACATGTACTTTCTACAGTTTACCTGGATGTACAAGGTCGAGTAAAGTTCGTTAAGTGAAGCGAAAGTTGTCGTCGTATCATTCTGAGTAAATACAAAAGGGTAGAACCCGCAACAGTTTACATTTTGTCTAAATCAATCTGACTAAAAGAGAGCTTGCTACTAATATATGTTGGTTGTTCAAACGTTGACTTCATTGCACTTCACTCATGGAGTGCACCCGAAACCCAAATCGCGTAAACCACAACTGGGTGTATATAGGGTGCACCCGTCACGTTCTCGAAAGTATCATGATTTTGCAAACCCCACTTACACCAAAGTAGCAGGGACGTTCAGCGCACCCGAGGAAATGTCAAAATATGCCTCATGTCACCTGACTGCCGTAAACATAAAAAAAAATCAGAAACCACCAAAACACAACCAAATACCATGTATCAGACAGCTCTGTCAGGTGTACTGTGCCGACCACTGGCGCCAGTCGACGCAGCCTTGCTACAAATTTTCTAAATTTGATGCCGAAAATCCTGTTATTAGGGGACTGGAGAGGGACAGAGGCAACTGCGGAATTAGACAAATGTATCTAACAGCACCTAATAACTAGCAAGAAATGATTAATCATGGCCAGAGGGGCACTTATGAATTTGAATGACTTGCACTGCTCTGTCTCTATATTTTCCTCAAAGGAAAATAAATATATAAATTTTCGATCGAATTCAAACTCATATCAAACAGCATTCATTTACCTAGCAAAGACATCACAGTCAAAACTGCTATGCCAAATCCCAACCCTTAAAAAGAATGGTTTAATAGCTGAGCTAAGTTGTTACAAAATTTCTGACCACTACATCCACGCCTCTCAATTCGATATCATGATATTTACAGCAATGCCTATTAGATTTTATTGGTGGTTTACATTTGACGCTTGAAAGCGGTATTCAATTTTCACTAGTCCATTGCCATAACGGCAGGGATGATTGACATAGTTATATTCTTGATGCGTCTGAAAAAATTTCTAGCACTGTAAGTGCTTTGCAATCAGTTCGTAATACACATCAACATATATTGTATTCGATGTCGACATTGGGCCAAAGGAGAGTCATTACCAAAATAACAATAGGGCATTCTTCATTGAGTCAAGATATCACTTAAGGGTAATATTGCTGAGTACCAAGTGGGCAGTATAGAAAAACTACGAAAATAAGATAACTTGATATTTCCCAATGAAATTGTAATCTCTGCTTCCGTCTTAATGTCGTTGTTGAACAAGAAGCAGATACCCCGAATAACTGGTTACTATTTCGGTTTCAGGGAAGTACATGCGATGCGCATTAAGGGATTTGACATAAGGTGGCCCATAACATTGCCATGAAGTGAATGACATTACGGTGACCATTTCATATGCTCTTGACCTCTATAAATAGGACGAATGTGACTAAGTTAACATGTGAAATATGGCAATCAAAATTTGGAGAAACTAGAAAAGAATAGAATGCCTTAAATGCAGGTCAAATGCTGATTTGAGCACAATCTTTAAAAATATTTAACGTATTTGTTATGTTAGGTTCTCTGTTATTATCACTTGACAGATAGGAACAGAGAGATACCTGTCTGTGCAACAAAATTTTCATGATATTTTCAAGATAACTCGATTATATTATGTTCTGAACATCTATTGCCAACAATATGAAATCGGTTGAATATAGTAAATATAGTTTGTGAAATAAAATGACTGATATCATGTAGGCAGAATATGCTTTATTTACCTGTAATCTGCTCCAACAATAGAACTGCTGCTGCCAGTAAAGGGATAAAGACAGACGAAAATATAAGAGTATTATCTACGGGTAACATGTTTATTTCTTGGTTGACCGGTTTCATTAGCTCTGTAGACACAGCCAATGGATTGAATGCCATGGTTGATCTATAATAAAGAAAAATGATAAACACACGACATAAATACATAGTAATTTTGATAATTTTCCTGTATACCACCTTTCTGTAGTCGAAACCCAAACCTTATTAACTATTTGAATATTAACCATTTTTTTACAATACATGACATGAGAATAAATCCTTTTCTATTTTTCATTAATTCGGTCAGGTTCATCTTACATCTTCTCAAACAATTATGCTGGCGTTGTTGATAATTTTGATTCGCTTCCAGCCCGCATTTGTAACATGGCAATACTTTAATCTAAATCACCAATAAAAGATGACTTGGCATGTAATTATCAGAATATACACTGTATAATGTTCAGTAGATCGACATTTGACCACTGTCCCCGGTATTACATATGACTTTGACCAAACCGGTGTATTGTAAATCTACGAAAAGTACGATTATTTCTTCCTCAATTTGCGCTGCCTCGTCAACCGCATGTACTTGGAGTACATATGTTGATGAAGTTCAGCTACTACCTTGTTGCCCTTGCCAACAAAAGAAGCTTCCTTCTCTGAACAGAGATGAGAACTTACAGAGCAAATAGTCGACAAATTATTAAAACAGAACAACATGACCGGTCCATCAGCACGATTTTTTTTTCTTGTAAATGCCAAGATCAAGGATTGGGAGCTATGTTATGAAAATATGTAAGCCATTAAAAGATAAAGGAGATGGCTTTTAGCGCCGTTCACAATAAAAACAAAAGGCGGATCTGAATTCTGCAGTGGTGGAGGCAGTGGTCGCGGAACTGACAATTTGACTTTACGTGGTGGGGATCACGCGCAAAGGAGCATGGAAATTGAACACAAGGAACCTCCTTATTTGACTTCTGACTGGCGTTGCAGACATGTCGATCACTTTAGGCTCATGTAAGTAATAGAGTGAATTGACAATTGTGCATTTTCGGCACGAGTAAACACTGCGCGCGTTCTTTATGATTCTTATGGCTCGTCTGATATTTTCTTTAAACTTTAATTAGAAAGAAGTCCCTATGGTTGATATGAACAGGAACTACATGCGCCAACGGTGCGTAAGTGCCAAGCTTTAGAGATTTGCCGTACGTGCGTCAATGTATCGTTTCTGAGGTTCAATTCTGCTTAAGGCTACGTTCACAAACACTCCTGGAGAGGGGTGGAAAATTCGGGGTAGCCTTGAAAACATTTACAACATGACAGAGGGATCTGAAAAATTTACTTTGCAGGGGGAGGGGTAATTGAACATTTATTGAATATCAAATTACCTTCAAATACACAAAATTAGCCAAAACCAATACCGAATTGAAGAGCAGCATGACCGAAATAGTAGAGTACGTGAAAGACTGATGCGGACTTAGTCTCTTCATGACATAATTTCCACTTCAGAATTGTCACTGAAACAGAAGCTAACAGTATGGCATAACTGTTTCTGCTCTTCTTACTGCTGATGGGATGAAAATATCAGCAATTGCCCTAGCTGTAAGTAAGGGAGGTGGCTAACAAATTAATGGCTCAGGTGATACCGGCTCAGGTGGTAGCAGCTTACATGCCAGCCCAAGCAAAGGCTCACCCACAGAATACACGAAGAAAAAGGACATCATGGGTCACTTTGGTATATGGTCAAAAGTGCTGCTGCAATTAATCAATCAATCAATATAGAGCCAAAACCTATTTCGATTTAAGGTTCGAATGCGTTGAACAAGAACATAAGGATTAGAAAGCTCTCTCAAAGAGATGTGATTTCAAGTGCTTTTTAAAGATGTTCAAGGTAGACGATTGACGAAGTTCCAATGGAAGGCTGTTCCATAAATTTGGAGTACATCTTGCGAAGGAGCATGTTCCATACAATTCAAGGATACACCAAGGCTTTTTTTGTCATTTGATTGAAAGAAGCGTGGTAAAGGTTTTATGTTTGATATGAAGCAGATCTGGTGGGTTCAAAGGAGAAGTGTCACTTAATGCCTTGTACAGAATCAGAAAAAATTTGTATTGATCCTGTATTGTACCGGTAACCAATGAAGTTCCTTAAGCGTAGAGGTGATCTTGTCAGCTATCGGGCCTTATCAGTTTTCTACTCAAAACAGCAACGTTAAGTGGTTAGTTTTATTGGTGAATAGCCATAAATATTTCTAACGAGCCAAACATTTGTCATTCTGAATAAAATCATGCCTTTATGTACGCAAGACAGTCATGATTGGTGATAAGAATATTGCAAAATTTATTTCTAAAAACAAAGACGTGTTACGTAATGATCAATATTCATGGTGCAGATATGAGATTCAAAGTAGATACTGGATCTAAAGCAAACTTCATACCTCAAAGATATTTAAGAAGATTAAAAGGGTTCAAAAAACCAGGGACCATCCTTTCAAGCTGCTCAAACAACAAGACGAAAGTACGTGGTAAATGAAAAATGAGTTGTATTGACACTGAATAAGAGATCTAAATAACACGAGCGGATCAGCTGCTTCTGCTAGGATTTCAAGCATCACCATATTTAAAAGTAATTAAAGTCGTCCTGAGTCTGGAAACAAAAAAAAGACAGGAAAAGGAAACAGAAATTATAAAGGCTGTAAATTGGTTTGCAAAGGAACCAGTTGGCACCAATTAATACGTTTCACTTTTGGACTTTTGAAAGCTTCTCGATGTGAACCAATAAACAATCTAGACGTCGGCAAAAATGCAATCTATTTATTACATATATACTACGACAGAAAAATTACAACAAGTCACCACTGACACAATTTAAGCAGATGTTGTTTCAAGGATAAAAAAACTGTGGCGCGCTTTAACAGCATTTTGACTGACAAGAGCAGAGACATCACATTATCGCAAAGACTTAACGTGTATACTTGAAGCGTGACAGGAAGTTCAATGTCGAGTCACACTTCGTCGGAGATTTGTACATCGTCGAGGAACATGCAGCATCTTTGACTGAAAAACTGATCAATACTGTGGATGAAAACCAGTTAGAAAAGGCAAAAAGTGATCGGTTTTGGAATTGACAGGACCTCAGTAGTGATGGTGTTTAAATGGAATTAGTGCGAGATTGAAATGGATTTGTCAACCCGTTCTTAATTAATATTCAATGCGTCGTCCATCGTCTCGCTATGTACAAGTCAAACTGCATCGAAAATGGAATACTTGAAAGAATATAAGACTATATTAACAAATCTATTCAATTATTTCAAGCAGTAATCGCTATAATCTTACACCTCAAAGAAGTTGAGACTACAATGATAGAGAATCAACATTTCGGTGAAATTCCAAATCACATTTCTTCAGATGCACTTGTAACCACTCTTGTGTAATGGAGTACACTAATATCAATAACCAAATGTCAATATGTTCCAGATTTAGCTATTATTGTTTTGGAAAAAAAAATATTCATAGTATTCTCATGGGCTTACATGTGTATCAACATTTTCGGTGAAATTCCAAATTCAAATTTCTTGTACAATGTGTATTTGTAAGCACCTGTTCTTACAAAGTACTTTAAATCAATTATCAAATGTCTATAAATGCACAAATATTGCAAGTATTGCTAGTTTTATATTTGGAAAAATACCTCTAGTTTTCTCATACGCTACCATGTAAAGTGAATAAACATTTTTGATGGAAACCAAAAATCCATTTTGATGTACACGCATGCACTATTTCAAGCAAAGTACATTTACATAAATTATCAAATATATGTAAACATATAGCTTGTTTTGTTGAGGGAAATTGTTAAAAGTTTGCCCAATAGATCTAATGTATTATGATTTGATACTTTTTGTAAAAGCACTATGCCGGTCACATCTTGCCTCCTTATAGTTGCAATAGTTGCATAAAAAATGATGACCCTCCCCCAGAGGCTACGTGAAATTTAATGACCCTTCAAAAATACTTGCATGAAAAAAGCGGCCCGCTTTCAAAGCCCTGGCCCAAACCCCTATAATTTCTGTCCAGTCCCAAAACTGAACAAATATATTGTCAAAATCATCAAAACTAATTCAGCTACTGCCCTCAGCCACTGCCACCACAGGGTCACTGTCACTGCATACCTTAGCAGTGAAAGAGATAACTCTGACTAAGATGTAGTTCAAGAAGAGTTTGGGTCAAATAATGCTCATGACAGTGAAATATACTTGTGCACAAGATCAAGCCAGACTGCTACTCATGATAGGAAGACAAGAAGACTTGAAGGTTATCAGGGATTTTTAAATTCTGGCATATGAGAATAATCAAATGTCAAACAGAAAACAAGGGGTGACCACGTTTGATTTTCTAAATTTTCACATTTTCTTCGTAAGATAACACAAAAGTAAAACTTTGAACGATAAAGACAGGTGCCGTTGACCTGAAGAAGCGGCCCGCAACAAGGGGAGACCACATTTGATTTTCTAAATTTTCACATTTTCTTCGTAAGATAACACAAAAGTAAAACTTTGAACAATGAAGACAGGTGCCATTGACCTGGCCAGAGTTGGATTAACTCAAGTTGGCTTAGACTGACAAATCCAATGATTATATTAATGCGTTAAAAATGAATCATTTTAAGACCTTGTTTAGCAATAAGGCTATAAAAACTGCTGATTGCAGGTAGTGTTGAACATCTGCGAGCACAACTGCCCAATACATGTTTATTTTTTCTTTGCCACCATCCCTAATAAATATGCGGCTATATGATAATTCGGGCGACCTGAAAAACTTTGATCATATTGACAGTGGGAATTTGAAATTTTTTAGGGTATTGTGGGGAGTCTGATAAAAATAAGATTTCAATCTCGATTCCTGCAGCCACCCCCACCCCGTCCCCACCCCTACCCCGTTATTTGTGATGGCAGCTTTCAACAATGTTGTGTGCGCGTCCAAACTTTTACGACCCCAGTATAATGTCTTTGAATTTGTTTCTAACATATGCAGCTCTCAAGGATAATGAACAACGGACACAGAGCTACACGGAATTTGTAATCGCGAACTGTATTGCAAACCTTACTCTGTGTATATGCCGAATAGAGGCTGGATATGTGTAGAAAACACTGACAAGGACAATGCTATTTCACCAGGTCAGCGATATATGTCAGAGATATCTTGATGTTTGCAAATTACTTTGCTGATATTTATAATTTTTTCTTCTGTGGGTTGTCATATTTATGCTGTTCGGAGGCATGTTTACGCCTGGAGTTTATTGCTGTGTGAGTGAAATTCGTAACCAGTCTTTCCTTGACTTGTTCAGTATGAAACAGCTGAACAGAATTGTATGCACACATGGTACATGCACTTTGACCCAGTCCGAAAACTCGCAACGTTTATGTGAGCGTCCTAAAAAGACGTGGATTTGTATCTATGTAGAGCGGGGCAAAGTAGGCGTTCTTGAACTCTGTAGAGTAGCAACCGTTCTTTACCCTTGCAGATAAGCACCTTTTACTTAAAGTTTGTTACTGTCGAAGACCGCAGTTTCACTATGTCCCTGTCACTAGTATCAAACTGGTGCGTGATTCAGCAATCAAAAGCCCACGCCTACGGGCCAAAGGAAAAAAAGAAGGGTGCTCATCCTGGAAGAGTAGTAAAATAACTTGTCATGAGAGGTAAAATAAATACTAGTCCACTCACTTACTTCTACATTGCAAAATCACTTGTCAGAATAATGTAAAACAATATTTCAAGAGAGGGTTTGTCAAAATGAATGAGGAGGAAAAAAAACGCGGGAAAATTCGGGTAATCATTAACAATTATGATAAAACATCGATGGAGACGGACGTTAGAGGAAACCGGTCAGTAAATCGTTCACACGGACCGCTAACTCTCCGAGTTTTCCTATTCAAATCAATGCACTGATTTGCACTCCCATCGAGGCATGTAATAAATGTTTGTAGAAACGCGTCATTTGTATCCAAATTACGATGTGTTTGTGCTTAACATGTTTGGTCACAGTCCTCCTATCTACGCGTTTGGCACTTCGATGGAGGCAATGTGGCAAATTCAAAATGAGGCAGATCATTACCATTGGATTGCACTCACCATTAAATAACCAATTAAGGCGCTGCCAAAATAATATTTATATTGGAGTACGCATGGGTGTTTACTTTTCTAGAATTACTAGAAACTGCCTTACCGACGGATTCTGCACCTTGGTCGAATCAAGCACCGAATTCAGTCACCATTGTTTAGCTATGACCTTTTATTTTCGATAAGGTCTGAAAATTTATATCAGCCTGTGTTGCTGATATGTATTAGAATTGAAGTGCCGATATGAGACGGCTAATGAGTATAATGCATACAATGCAGCACCCACAGTCCTTGCACTTGTGAACTTTACCTTTCACTTAAAAAAACTACCAAGTTGACATTTCAAAATCCTACCAAAAATTTAGCTGTTCGCCAACATAATTCTGTAAAGACTATCAGGGTTCTGTGTATTCATCGTGGTATTAATTTCTGTGGCTGTCATAGTAACGAATTCTTGCCATGCCAGATTCTTCGAGCGCGTGTCGGTGTTACGCTCTGCTGATACACTCTTCCATACAACAGTGAGTGCCGTGCGTATTCAAATTTACGTTAAATACGCAATTAACGCTCTACTGAAATGACGTTAGTGTCGGAGTACGCATTGGCGTTTACTTTTGTGGAAAAAAGTTTTTTGAAACTACCAAATATACAAGGGAAGTAGAACGCAGGATTCTGCACCTTGGTCCAGCACTGAAATCTGCCAGCTGTGTTGAGCTATATGCCCTTTCTGATATATTGTCTAAAACACATATCAACCTGTGTCGTCAGTATATCTGTAAAGAAGGTCCGCGTCGAAAGCGAATCTCGCATCGTGGAAAGCCAACCATGACGATTAAAATGTAACGTATTAAAATTAAATTGCTAACATGAGGTCACAATTGAGTATTATGCATACAACGCAGCATCCGGAATACTTGCACTTTTGAACTCTACCCAACGCGTTGCTATGCATTGACATGCATATGGACACAAAAATAGCATTGTGGAAAGCCAACCATAACGATTAAAGTGTAACGTATTAGAATTATATTGCTGACATGAGGTCACCTATGAGTATTATGCATACAAGGCTGCATCCGGAATACTTGAAATTGTGAACTCTACCCAACGCTTTGCTAACTTTAAAAAACAAATTTACCAAAATTTAGTCGACTTAGACCTGCATTATTTGGTGCAGTATCAAGGTATTTTAAACTGGTAAGTTCATCGTGCTATAGAT
>LD347853.1:17678-43440 GCA_001465055.1 Ptychodera flava | reverse complement strand
AAGTTTTGACTGTAATATTACAAAATACATAGTAACACATTCTTAGAATTTAAAACATTTTTAATTCAATATTCTTTCAGATAAAATGAGAAACGGAGGAGATAATCATTATCATTCATGAAAAGATCTTCATCCGGCGCATTCGTTAATAATTTGCTATGTTTAAATAGGACCATCGTCAACCACCTGTAGTAAGGTATGGTCTAAGGTATGATTAAGCGTATCCTACGAACTGACGAACGGCTAAGCATTAATCCAAAGTTGTAAGAATTGTGATTGCAATGAAATACAAATGATGTTATCAACTTACACTTATGTATGCTGTCATTCAACATATGGGTGAGAGAAAGGTCGTATTTGTCCACAATGTATTCATTTATACCATATAATTATTACATATGTACCACAGATTACCAATCTGTTGGCAGCAAAATAAAGTTAGTATTTTCACAGACAGAGATAATATAGTCCCTCTATATTTTTGCATCTTCTCAAAAACTGTGAAACTTTTCTAATTATTTTAGATTTTGATTGAGCTAATTATTGCTGCTTTTAAATACAGTTTGCTTTCGTTCAGCAAAGTATTTTACGTGTTTTGCCAACTGCAAAGCATTTTGAAAACATGTCACGTGCCATTAAATAATGTATACATACAAAAACCATCGTTAAGAAATTATTTCACGCTAAAATATGCAAATAAGTTATTATCCCGTACTACTTTCTATAGGTAAATATTGTCACCGGCTAGCGGGTCCTGAACAACGATAAATATTGAAGCGGATTGTATATCTCTGGAGGAAAATAATTATTACGATTGGCAGAACTGTATTTATTATGAACATTTGGTATCAGAATTTTATTATCGAAGTGAAACTAACATCTCGGCACGGACGGAACAAAAAACTGACTACGATGGAAGCGGTATCGGCGAAAGCTACAATTTATTAGTGCCGTTGACATCTGCAAGATTTGCTGTGGTCTCGACCAAAAACGTCAAAGCTCTCGTCGGGTTGTAAAAAAACCAAAACACCGTTATCATGAAAAACGCATCGCGTAGTTGCTGTTTTCGACGACTAGCTTCGGACAATAACAACGGAAACTCGTAGACTCCAGAGTATTTCCATCAGTTGAGCTAGACCACCGATCGCGACCGCGACGTAAATCTTGCCAGATTTTACGTCAGCGTGTGGAAACATAGCGACGAAGAGTATAAGCAAGATTCTGATCCAGATACCATAAATCAGTCTCCAACAAAGATCAACAACGGCAAATGAGTAATATTGAGTGGGGTTGATAACAAATTCAACCCGTGACCGAGCACATTGACAAGCGATAGTGAAATGTCGGCGTGACAAAGACAAATGTCTTTGGCCATGGCCTGCAACGCGAGTGATAGATCGGCTCCTCAGAGAACGCGGCGATCGGTACTTCCCAATCCTTGCAATGGTGTAGCCAACAAGTTCAAAACCAGTTATCCCGGGTCATTCTCCAATACTCAAATCACTGGAGGAGACTTAAACTTCACATTCAACATCGCGGCCTCAGGAAACAACTCTTTACACAGCGTCTTTCTTCGCCAGATGTCCGTGTTTCATTCACAGTAGCTCTGACAGCAGTACTCGGACTCTGATTAGTTTAATATCGCGCACAATTTTGAAGTTTCAGTCATTCCAATTTTTACTACAGTTGATCTTGTTACTCTTAATACCAATTTTGTTCACATGTATTAAAATATTTAGGAATTCTGTCCTGAAACGTCGTTGAGATGCTAGATGGAAATACAGTGATAGAGTGAACTCGATGCGCAGCATCGAAATATTTGCATATGAATTGTAAAAAGTTTCCCTTAGCCAATTAGTAAGCTTACAGCTGATGAAAAGTTCATTGACAGTATATCGAATCATTATATAGAGTCTATATGCAATCAGGCCGTGTCGCGATTGGCTGGTTTTTCAACGGCGATCGACAAAATTGTGGAACATATGTAATAATAACAGAACCCCATGGCTTCGTGGGGCACTCTGTGGCGTTCCGAACGTAATCGCAATGGATACGGTGTATTCTGCCTGTACTTTTCCTCGCTTCGCTCGCAAAAGTACTACGGCAGAATACACCTATCCCTCGGAAAATACCTTCGGAACGCCACAGAGTGCCCTCCGAAGCCATGGGGTTCTGTCATATTATTCTGAAAGACCCTATTTTTACTTCCCAATGAGCTTATCCCTATTTCACCGAATTAATGCTAATTGAGCTATATGTCATCAGAAAACCATCATGTCACTGTCACAAACATTAGAGAATAATAATTAGGCCAAAAATACAAAACGTTTGACATAAGTCTGTATGACATAAGTCAACGTCCTTCTATTAAGTTTGAATAAAATCGGTTGATAAATGTCTGAGTTAAGGTTTCGGACATGAAAAAATCGTAACAAAATGGCCGCCACGCAGCCATATTCAACTTTGTCGTAAAACAAATCAACATGCATATGTATGACATTGGTCAATGTCCTTGTACCAACTTTGAATAAAATCGGTTTAGACTTACCTGAGTTATGGCTAAGAACATGGAAAAATTATAATAAAATTGCCGCCATGCGGCCATATTGGATCATATCGTGAAACAAATTGACATGCATATGTATGACATAGATCAACATCCTTATACCAACTTAGAATAAAATCGGTTGAGATGTGCCAGAGTTATGGCTCGGTACATAAAAAAAAATCGTAACAAATGGCCGCACAGGTTCGTAGCACAAAACAAATCGACGCGCATGTGCATGACATATGAAGTAATCCTTGTACCAAGGAAATTGCAAAATACTGTTACAGACGCAAAGTCGGCCACATAATATTAGCATGCTTAATTTTTCCATCAAACTAGAAGAGGGTATGACAGCCAGTATGAGTTTAAACATGGGTAGGGTTATAAAATCAAGTTCTTTAACTGACAGATGTAAACCACATCGAAAAACATTCCATGTGAAGTCCCTAAATCACACCAACATTTGTTACGCGATGCAATTTATTCAATAAGGCAAAGGTACACCCTCCAGTACAATGTTGATTTAAGCAAACAATCCTTGAGGGCTATCGTTTATAAGAATGGTGTTTATTCACGGTTTCGTAATTCTTTCTTAAATATACTTTGGCCTATGATTTTGTTGGCTTGTATAAACTTTTGTCCTTTTTCATGCATCTTTTGATCTAGGTCATCTATATTTGATCCGTTCAGTGCTTTAAACACAACAAACAAACAAACAAACAAACCATGGCCAAGCCATCGGAAAAATTATTTGGTTACGAGCGATCCTATGAGTGACACGTGACTTTAAACTTTTGCTCTATTTTTCATCATTGAATGCCTGGCGTGGGATGACACAAGAAGCAATTCAACGCCGACGTGACAATCCGCAACGGAGGCAGGAAGACAGAAACTTTCTTGACGTGCTCATTGATTTCTCTGCAACTGACAAACAATTGTAAAGTGAGGCTTCCCTGTACTTCTTTGCTGGTTAGCTTACTACTACGTACAGTATATTCCCCTGAATATTCGCGCAAATATATTAAGGCATGGGACACTTAAGGAAACATACCGGACCGCATTATTTTAAGTGATAGGGTCAGAATTAATTGAAATTTTGTTAACTACTTCGTTTTGTTATACTTAAACAGATATAATATAGTTAATGTTGAATGACACAGTCAGATGACTGAAAATTGACATTTTGGCGCCAAAATTTATACATTTAAAAAAAGGCAAATTTTCAACTTGTAGGCTTAAAATTTATGTCTCTTCTGCATTTTCTGAAAGAGCAATTATCGCTCAAATAAATATAAATTTGTCAGTGGTTGTTATATGAGCTTGCATGGTGTCCATTTGGGAGAGCGCTTGTAAATAGCGCCCTCACAGGGAGTAATTAATTATCCAGAGTTGTAACCTTACAACTTGAAACTTTGAGCTAGTTTACCGGCTGCTTGCAACTCGTCTGACTTTTTTGAAATATTCACACAGACACTCCCATGAAAGCTTGTGCAGCTTGTCGGCGGGTATTTTACTTTTTCATTACTCTTATCAACGTATAATGTTGTGTTCGTGGCCCTTTTTGGCAGGTCATCTGTAATAATCAGGTGATATTTTGAAATTAAAAAGTTGAAAATGTCTAAAAATTGTTCATGACAACACTACCTTATATTTTCAAGGCCACCTTGAACATGACCCTCTATTTTTCAAGGCCACCTTGAACATAACCCTCTATTTTTCAAGGCCACCTTGGACATGACCCTCTATTTTTCAGGGCCACCTTGGACATGACCCTCTATTTTTCAAGGCCACCTTGAATATGACCCTCTATTTTTCAAGGCCACCTTGGACATGACCCTCTATTTTTCAGGGCCACCTTGGACATGACCCTCTATTTTTCAGGGCCACCTTGGACATGACTCTCTATTTTCTCAAATTACCAAAACTTGGGGAATGGACAAAACAATAATGACAATTTCAAAGAAAACAATAGGATCTGTCATTTTGAAATGGTAGAAATCTATTTATTGTGCAAATTTATCAAAAGTGTCGGGTACCCTTTAGCTGAAAGTTACAATATTACAGATTACCCTTAAAAACATGTGAATTACAAAAACAGAAGAGTAGATGAGCTTAAATTTACTGAATAAACCAATATTACTACAATATCCTATTATCCCAAAATATTTCCAATCGTGTTCTACCAACACTTTACCGCCTAGGCAGTAAGCAAGTTTAAGAAATTTTACCGAAAAGTGAGAAAGAGATGCCAAATGTTCTTTTTAATAGATACCTGAAGAGAGTTATGGATGAAACCTTACGCTGTTCTGTATTTGCCCCATTTGCTGCAAGAGTGAGTAACGAAGAGGACATGAAAGTTTTGGATTACACTATTCCAACGGGAGAAAGAAGCAATACGCATCAGGAGCTGTAGATTTTTTTACGTATTCATTTGAGGGCAACTGTATCAAATGCGTATCAAAAGTCCATCTAAATATTCGCCTCGGGGACATACATTCGAACTCTTATTCTTTCTAATCCACCACTTGTTAGGATATTTGTTGAGACCTTAAAGTAAGAAAAATTTCGAATTCAAAAGATCGGTAAAAATTTGGTATTTGGTTTCTCTGGTGCTAAAATTTGCACGATGACACATGATTTTTATTGTGGATTTGAAAGTGAATGAATGATGATGCCTTGAGGAAAGTTGGAGCAAACGTTTTTGTCTTCCACTTTCGAGGCTTATGCTATTTTTAATTTTAAAAAATGCACTTAAGGTAGAATGCGCCTCGAAAGCGAAAGACTCAGAACTTTTGCTCAAACTTTCCTCTAGAAATATTTGAACGATTCTTTCAACATCAAGAATGGAAATCGGGGGACACCGTGCAAATTTTTGGTACTAGAAATATAAATTACCCAAGATATGCCGATAGTTGAAATTCAAAATGGCCGCCATCCTTGTTTTAACTCTATGAAGAAAAGTAAAATTTTCGATTTTCGAAAAACTAAGACGGTGAAAAGTTTTCTTACACCAACAGCGTTAAAAAGAATCCCCACAAGTGGTAGATCAGAAAAGAACAGAAGACGTTTAAGAGTCCAAATATCTGTCCCCAAGGCACGTTCTACCTTAAAATTGGACGGGTCTGCAGTATAACACAATGACACTCTTGATCAACACAGTGACAAGTATATTTTAATTTATCAATGAATCAATACGCAGACGCATGGCATTTCTTGTCTTTTCTTAATTTGACCGTTGCCGCTATAATGAGGATAGGTTTTGACCAAAGTCTTTATTAACTCTTGCACATCGAGTCAATCAAATTTGATTATTTTCCAATGTGAAGTTTAAAGATTTTACTCAGTCATCGATGATATTAATGTATAATATCATTAATGTATGATAAGATGTGTAAATACGTTAATCTTTATTGTCTTTCTAGACTGGAGTAATACACGCTTTGGGTGTTGTTTCGGCAGACAAGATCATATTCCCCTACCCAGAATGGTGTATCTTAAATATAAAACGTAGATTGCTCTCGGGGACGGATTTCCCAACTCTAAAAATCACATTGCTTTGTTACAGCTTTTGCGCACTTTTCAAAGTCTTGATTTTGTGAGATTGTCTCCAAACTTTCAATTTTCCAAATTCAGTAAGCAAATGGTAAGCTGGTCATTCTCAATATCAAATATCGATATATTTTAGGTAGTATTTCAAACCTAGCAAGATACCGCACGATCGTGATTATAAAAGAAAGCGATCCAGAATTGTTATATCTTTGCTGATCGGAAAAATATGTGTCAAGGGTTCATGTCGTTTTTTTACTTCGTCGTAATTCGCATCGCTATGTCTGTTGCATTCAAACTTAGTCTCATTCTGATACGACATAGGAGCAAGCAATGTCTGGTCAGTTTTTTGGCTCAGGAGATTGCATGATTTTTTCTCAACATTAAAAAGTGGGAGACCGCTTCATCGCTGAAACGGAAAACACTGTGAAAATCCGCAGTATAGTAACGTTCGAAGGTTGTCACCCCTCCCTTTCAGGATCAAAGGTTTTAAAAAATTGAAAAATAATGAAAAATACAACAAAATTTTGTATCGACGGTTCCTTTAAAAACCGTGATATAAATACCCATCTAATTTTGAGAACAATGTTGTTGATGTTCATGTAGTACATTGTCATCGACCTTAAGTCAATGCCAAATCAAGCCGAGGAAAAAGTTTGTAATCTCAACCGAACGACTTGGGCCCTGAACGGTGAATAATGAACAACAACCTAAATGGCTTAGCATGTAATATTCTATGTCGTGGTGAAAATTTATTTGTGCATACATCTATAAACTGTAGCTAATTTCGTAAAGCAGAAAATTCAACACTCGCTTGCTATCGATGACCTCTGATTAATAAAGCTCCTTTCACTCTCATACACAGGTTTGACCCGGACCGGTAAAAAAAAACTAAAGAGTGTTGCAATCTTTCTAGTGGACATTTAGCTGCGAAACAATTTGGGCATCTTCCAGAATTAATCGGGACCGAAACAGAAAAGCTTTGCAGTCTAAAACTTTTTTACTCCAGTGAACATTTAACATCAATGACCCCTAGTGACCCCGTGTCAATCCAAATTGTAGAAAAATAGTCTCTGTTCTTGCTTTGTTTTTGTGCCCTGTCTGAACTTTTTCCAATGTCAGTGAATCCTTTGTGAAGATGAGTTAGTTCACTGCAATGCGGAGTGCTTTGATTAGCTACGAAGATAGTCCGCATTACAACTTCCCCGATGCTAACTTGACACCTATTCAAAGCCCAATCACGCAGCGATATAATTACGCCAGGTGTCAAGTTCATGAATATTCATCAAATGGAGAGAAGTATAAAAGAAAGAAGAAGTACCAAGACATGTGTCATTCCTCGCACAGACCGGGCCCTGTGCAATGCAGTCTTGGCAGATTCACGATGGCTTCCACCTCTACACCCACTACCGCTACCATCTCCACTGAAACAACTTCAGTGGCTCATCCCTACGCTGTTGCTCAGACGGTTTCTGCGACTAATGATACCACTATGACTTCGAAATTTCGTGGAAGCTCATCGCCAAGAATGGCCAGCCAATCGCAGTCACTTGCCCAGTACTCGCCAGCGTTGCTCAACACCCAACTGAAGGAGTGGCGGGAACCAGCAGTGCCGCGAACAATGCCCAGTCTACACCAAAAATAATGGGGCACAATGAGGTATGTTGAGCAGATTCGTTTGTGCCATTCCCCCTGTGTACGTAACACATTTCCGTTTTCAATGGAAAAGTACGAATTCAATCCCACTGCGTATGTAGCTCATCACTTTATTCTGAATGTAGTTTTCACCTTTGCTGGCTAGTACTTTGGTAGTTTGATATTTTGTACTGCGTGTGCACGTTCAGTTTCGTGGAGGGCCGTTGTTCAGTCTACCAAATCGATAGTTTCACAGTTTCCATTTCTCGTGTTGATACCTTGCAAGTTACGTGTGATGCAGGGCGTTTTAATTCGTTGTAAGTGTGCAACACTGAAGCTTATTCTGGGGAAATATGAGATACACATGGTATGCTGCTGTCGCTTGCATTATTTTTCGAGGTTAACGAATTTGTTTTTCATCACTTTGTTTCATGTTTCGCTTCCCTCCGTGCTACTGTCCCGTATTTCATGTAGCCCTCCTAGGGGTTTTAGAGGAGTATTTAGCATAGCTGCAAAATTGTAGCGCTACGGTGAGGCGGTCGGTGATTTTTGGTTTTTGCGACTTCGCTCACCAGTAGCGCTACAAGGCCGATGGCCCTGGGGAGTATCATATAAGCGCGTCGTACTCGACCAGGCGTTTTGATGTGGAATGCAACATATTTACTGCATTTGGTCGTACCGATTTATCACTACTGAAGACTAAACAGCATACTGCACTAACTTTGTCATTTATGGGGTTTGAAATTTGTTCAAACACGACGATCGCGTTCCGAAACATTTCTGGGAGCCGTCATTACCAACTTCCGGTAATGGCGGCTCCCACAAACACCGACGCCCCACGCTCAATGTTTTCAGAACGCGATCGTCGTGTTTGAACAAATTCCAAAGCCCATAAATGACAAAGTTAGTGCAGTATACTGTTTAGTCTTCAGTAGTGATAAATCGGTACGACCAAATGCAGTAAATATGTTGCATTCCACATCAAAACGCCTGGTCGAGTACGACGCGCTTATATGATACTCCCCAGGGCCATCGGCCTTGTAGCGCTACTGGTGAGCGAAGTCGCAAAAACCAAAAATCACCGACCGCCTCACCGTAGCGCTACAATTTTGCAGCTATATTTAGCACAGCGTTAACAGTGACAAGAAGTTCTTAGATAGGGCCTCCATGTATTCAGCACCAAGTATTTGTGTACAGATTCACGTATACGCGAGTCAAGGCATTACGTTGTTACTCACACGGGACACAGAGTATTATGTATATGATAGTCAGGCGTTACGTTGTGTTGCCTATACGGGGCTTATAAGAATTGCGTATACGCGAGTCAAGGTGTTGCGTTGTGTTGCCCATGTGGGGCTTATGAGAATTACGTATACGCGAGTCAAGGTGTTGCGTTGTGTTGCCCATGTGGGGCTTATGAGAATTACGTATACGCGAGTCAAGGCGTTACGTTGTGTTGCCCATGTGGGACTTATGAGAATGACGTATACGCGAGTCAAGGCGTTACGTTGTGTTGCCCATGCGGGGCTTATGGGAATTACGTATACGCGAGTCAAGGCGTTACGTTGTGTTGCCCATGAGGGGGAATATTAGTAGTATGTATAAGGGCGTCGAGGCGTTACATTATGTTGCCCATGTGGAGCGTACGAGTATCATATACACGCGATTTGAGTTGAGTTGCTACACGGTTGCCCATGCGGGGGCTTATGAGAATTATCCATATGCAATTTCAGTTGTTACGTGTGTTGTTCTGGTGGGGGTATGCAATAGTTTGTATACACAATGAAATGTGTGACGATGTGATGTCTATGAGGGACACTGTCACTTGTTCGCTCGGGTTCTGCTCTTCTCCTGCGCGGCCCGTGATCATATGCGAGTACGGGTATCGTATATGAGTGCGGGTGCGTGGGTGGATGAGGGGTCGTGGTGAGCAGGTGATTGTGTAAGTGACACTGTTAATTACAGAAAACGGATTGGCTACACTAGAGGTAGTAATACGGTGTTTCATTACATTACAGATGCAAAAACAATTGGCAGAGTTACATAAGAAGTTTGACATGCTCGAGAAGTCGGCTGGCAATGCATCGATTAAAGAGGAGGCTCTGTAAAAAGTGATCGAAATGGCCAACAACGCATCGTGGAATTCCAGACCACAGCTACTCAATGCACTCAGAATATTGGTGGACAGAGTAACCAACATGGCGCACCCGAAGTTGTCCAGATGGCAATATAGTTGAAGCCTATGTATATATCGAATATGATAAAATGAATTAAAGAGATATTATTTGCATACATATATGTAATGTGTCCCTGTTATGTTGCGACACTGTACTCCTAGACGAGGAGGGCGATCATCAAAGCCCTTTGCCGTTATGGCTGCCTGCCTTGCAGGTCCTGTCTGGGGGTGCCCTCTTCAGGAATGTACCTTTCTCTTCGGAGTATTACCCATCATTGGGACTTTGAACACCAAGTTAATACAGACATCAAGGCCTGCAAGACTTTCTCTTGGTTGTCCTTAGAGGGCACCCCCAGATATGGTCCTGCCCTTACTCGATTGTATCCACGATAGCTCAAGGGAAGATAATGGCCTCCCCTGCACATCCAGCTTTTATAAATCCTATTCACAACCCATCTTGATGTTTGGAAAATTCTCACAGACCCACTTGACAAAAATTAACCATGGAATGGATTACCATTGGTGTCAGTATTTCTCCGTATAGGCCTATAAGGCATTTCTAGGGAGAGTTTAAAGATATTGTGTACGACCATAAGTCCCGCAAATACTATTAGGGTCTTCAAAAAATCACTCCTCTTGTCAACAGTTTAGAGAGTTTTATATCCTCCACACCGGAAAGTAGATTAGAACCCGGGACGATTTCTGTATGGGGAAAGTGGGTATTGACCCCCTCAAAAATTAGTGATGTCCATCACAATTGAACCAAAGAAGCCTAGATTGTGCATTATTGATATGCGTTATATGAATCTTTGGATTAGGAACGTAAACGTTAAGTTAGATCACTTTGTGGAAGTCTGTCGATATCTTGATCAGAGGGTTTTATAATTCAAGTGTGATGATAAAAGTGGTTACGACCACGTGAAAATGTCTAAACGCGACAGGGGCTTTCTGGGGTTTCAGTGGGCTGGGTGTGGTACGTGTGTAATACTTTGCCTTATAGTTGGAAACTTTCAGCATACGTGTATCACAAATTGGGTATTGTATCACCAGCTATGCTAGATCCCTTGGCGTCCAATGTATACAATATATCGATGACGGACATGGTGGCCAACTGCGACATTAAAAAACTAGCAAGCCTTCTGTTTAGTCGTCAAGAATTGGCAGAGTTTGCTGCTTTCATACCAGCCAAATTATGTATTGACGCTGGATATTTTATTGCTCTCGAGAAAAGTATTCTAATCACCGTAACATCCATTGTGATGCTCTGTTTTACAGCAAATACGGTTACTAGGTCATTTCCAAAAACAAAAGATATGAAACAATGTGATTTAGCAGGCATGTTGTGTTGGCTTCTAGAGTATCATATCAGGTTACGTATCCATACGGACTCTAGCTCTTTCAGATGGGCGACCCTTAGCATAAGATCGCGACGATGTTGAAGTGATAGGTGACATGTGAGAAAATACTTGGCAACAGGAGCATATCGTAGTCAAGGAACCCGAAGCACTATATTGGACCCTGCTCGCTTAAAAGAACATGACAAACAACGCCAGAGTAGGTGCAATTTAAACCCTATGACACGCACACACAAACACAAGACACATTTTCATAACAGACACATGACAAAAAAAAAAATCCACCTCACGGAGCGATTGCAGAAACTGTCTTTCCCCCTAGGCACTCTCAGTTGGATCTGTGGTTGTTCCAATGACAGTGAATGCACCACTGTAGAATGTGTAACACAAAACTCGTGAAGCCGGATGCGAGACTGCAGAACCCACACAAAGAAAATTACCACCAAACATTTGAAGATATCCAACGTATGCATCAACTGTTGGGAGAGAAATCCGCATACGAGAGACAAAAAGATTGGCTTGTTCAGCTCGAGAAATTTCTAGCTTCACTACCAGTCCCAATAGATTTAACAATGGCGAACTCTGAAGGCATTGTACGGTTTTTATTAGCTCACATTTGGTTATACCAATGTGAGTTTATCGTATAAGCTGAAGTCGATGGCGTCTGTATGTATGTGTGTATGTATGTATGTATGTATGTATGTATGTACAGTATGTCCGTCAACATCAAAAACACGCAAACCGCTACACATTTCAGCTTGGTATTTGGTGTGTGGATGCATCCTGGCGTATAGATGGGATTTTGTTCAAATTAAGTCTACATTGCCAAAATTATGCAAATGAGCTTACAAAAGGTGAAAATGGTCAAGAATTAATATCTCGAGAACCGCTGTTTTGATTGCTTTGAAAATTTGTGTGCAAGTACCTTAGGTGAACCTTATACAGTTTTATGAATATTGTGAAGTTCTCCGTAATTGTGTATTTTTGCTGAATTTTTTGGTGATTTTTCTCATTTTCAGTAAAAATTCTTCTTCTCTGAAACCGCCTGCCCAATCGCTCTCAAATTTGGGTTGGATCTTTGCAAGGGTGTTACTCTCCTAATTTGTTGAAATTATGACAAAATTGGGAAAATTACTATTTTGGAGTAATTTTGTCATTTTTGGTCAAAAAATCTTATACAATATTTTCTTTTTAAAACCCCTGGACAGACAGCTTTTATATTTGGTACACAGACGTACAGAGTTGGCAATAGTTAGATATGTGGAAATTGTCCTGAAATATACAAATTTGTATTTGTAAGACAATATTGACAATTTTGGTCCAAAAAACTTGTTCTCAAAATTACTTGTTTGATAGCTTTGTAATTTGGTATAAAGTCCCGAGGGATGTTATTAGACAAATTTTCTGCTCAAAGTGTTGGGAAACCCCCAAATTTGTATATTTTAGGTAATTTTCTCAGTTTGTGACCTTAAATGACCTACCGGTACAACAACCCAGGATATGTTGTGAGACAGTTTTGAATACTGTGAACATAATTTTGTCATATTGGGTATCAAAGTGTAGGAAAATTTGATCCAGAAAACAAAGCTGAGGTGAATTGTTTCATTGCGGACCAATTTTTGCAACTTTTCTATGTAAGACATACAAGAACTGATGAGAAATTTGGATCCAGGATAATTTAATTTGAATCCAGGATAATTCCAGATGTTGTAATCACTGCCCACAGTGGAAGGCATTTCACCATCTGTAACTAACTTAAGTGCTGTTAACATTAGAATGATAACACTCATCGCATTAATTAAAAACTTCCCAAGGTTGTAAATACATTTCCTGGCGTTATGTAATACCAAGGGATGGAACATTTGATAAGGTCTAGAAGATTGATATGGTAGCATTGCTTTTTACCAGATCCCTTGTACATTTTTTTACCCACTCCCACCTTTTCTTTTTATCAAACCTTCTCTGTCTATTTTTTGTTGTTGACATTTGCTTATGTATTTAGGATCTGCTTGTCCCATTGCTATAGAAGTTGATATGCATCTTCCTAAAGATGACCTCCAGTACCTAAGTTGGAGACCTTATTTGCTTTCGTCATTCTTGTTTTTCCTGGTTAAAATATTTCTCGAATGGACCAATTCAAACCGAATGTGAGCACACTGTCCTAGACGGTATTTTTTAAAGATACGGACACAAAAACCCATGTTCACACTGATACGTGTCAGTATTTGGGGCATTCCAGTGTGTCTCCCTGCCAGTGTCCAAAACGTTTAAAAAGCTGCTACGCTAATAAATATGGTATCCAAATTAAAACATTTTATCGCATTGTATACAAGGAACGCTCTATTGCAAGACAAAACCCAGTAGAAGCATACATTGTGGTCAGATACATGGAAAAAAAATTGTCTAAGGAGCAGTAAAAGCACATGTAACCCAAACAAGCCCCTCTACTCTTTATACAAATGAAATTTTTATTTCATCATATCATGCAGAAGATTGGTGTCGCAAAGTCCCCAACACATACACTCTGGCAAGGGATCCAGCATTTTTCAAGGTGATTTACTTCTCGAGTGATAGGGCTGGGGATTTGGGAAATGTAGAAACACAAGAGATACAGTTTTCCAGCCAACTCCGGTTTATTGTTTAATCACACTTTTGGGGAAAGACACTGAGGGGAGGCTCATCTAATTTGTTTGCGATTAAGAGATGTGAAGACAAGTTATGTTCGGTGAACACCGTAGAACAATATATTTGTTTAGCCACGGTCCGACCGTGGTTTAGCAAAGGATTTAGGTATGGATCTGAGGAGAGAGCATCTCTTCCGACCGACAACCTCAAGTGGAGACATTGAACAACGCCCTCTAGCATCACAAGTTTGTTATCAGCGCCTAAAACTATATCTCAAAGAATTAGACATGGATACTCCTCACAGTTGTAGAAGCGCATGCGCTGTAACATTAGCCATGGCAGATACGGATATCAAAAGCCTGGTGCGTCACCTTGGTTGGCGGTTGGAAGAGATGGTCAATTATTATACACAATTGTCAAATATGATGTCAGTCAGGACCCAGCACACAAGTTTGTTTAAGCTGTGAATGAAAATCTAGACACCTTGCAAAGTTATGAACGAGTTTTACGGTAGCCTTTGAGCCATAGTATGTGCATATGTGAAGTGTCGATTAATAACCGCTGTATAAATATTAAAGAAAGAAGATAAAACAATCTGGCATAGTTTATCTTGATGTCCTGTTTTGATAGGAAAACTTGTTTCATGAATAACTGATGGGTTGTAGCACGCATGTATGCGTGGTGGTTTGGATGAGGAAGAGGAGAGTTATAGGCTAGGGTTGATAGGAATGGGGGTCAAGTAGTGAGGGGAATATATATATATATATATATATATATATATATATATATATATATATATACGGTTAATGTGTGAAATGGACGGCCGGAACAATACCTGCATCCCCCAATCCTTAACAATAGGCTATATTCATGAGCGGAGTGATTGGGCTTAAATATTATATTATTTACGACTGTTAATCAGATGCGAAAAGCGCCACCTGTATGCATTTCGCGGCGAAGTGTAAATGAAGTTAGTTTGCTCACAGTATTAGGTAATGAGGGGATTATTGACGATGAATTTTCTGGCCAGCATTATGGCAATGCGGACCATGATAATATGCTCATCCTCAATCCCTCAATCCCTCAACACGATACGGACTATGGCTGACCCTTAACTCCATTGGTTGACCCCGGGAGCTAGAAAAGGACGTCTCTTGCTTGGAGCACGGAGGGACCGAGCTTGGAGGAGGGACTGTCACGCGTTGATAAATCGATACCGGTTCTGGCCGTGCAATGCAATAGTACATTGGTGTATAAAATACTATAAAAATAGTAGAAAGTGAGCAACCAGCTGAAAGTTTGTCGAGGAGACCTTTACCGCATATAATTTACATCTCATTGTCGGCTACATGGACTGTGTGCCACCTGAAAGGTCAGGTATTATGTGTACCTAGACGTGTATAAATCATCAGTGGTTTATACAGCGGTACAACGTGTCGGTGTAAGCATGGAAGTAGCAGAGACCTCCATGGTGTAAGCATGGAGCCAGATCCGTTTCTAGCGCCATGGTGTAAGACTACGACTTTATTTTTGACTGACTGCACCAGCGATGGTCCGCATCAAACAGTAGTACAGGAGAAAATTTACACGGCAAATTTCCATGGACTTTTCCCATTTTTTTTGAAATAACATTATACCTGCACTTATTGTGAAGGCACACTTCCCAGCCGTACTGCATTAGTAAAAGCAAGGTTTTTATAGCAGTGACGTCTGCATGTGCGCAATTTTACTGTTGCTAAAGAGTGTCGATCGACCATGTCCTGCTGTGAATGCTAAAACACTTCTCCGAGCCATAGACCCTCGAGGGTCTATGTCCGAGCATAGCATCAAGAACTTGCAATGTAGTAAAGTAACATCCCCGGAAGATTTTATTTTCTGACATTTTGATCCTGCATACCCTCTGCTTGTTGACAAGCAATGAAGCTAACGAGCGTCCTACTGTTCACCATATCCTTGCCCTGAAAACGACTACGAGGCAGATTATTTCAATTTTTCAAATTTCCATGGGAGAGAGTGGATGTAATCAGATAATTTCCTGGAACTACCGGGCTATGATCACCTCATCCAATCATTACCCGTTTTCCGAACGATCTCTTGATATTAATTTAGTGTGTCATGATCAAAGTTTCACTTGATTACAATGCTGAACTTCTTTCGAGAAACTTAGAAATAAAGATCGATTATTTTTACCATGAGCGGAGATTAAACCCAGTGGGTCATGGATGCCTTCTGATCCGAATAAAACGTTGGGTATCTTTAGAGCGGCAGTGTTTCACCATGAAGGCGCGACTTTGCACAATTTTTAAATATCGGATATTTACTATCTAGTATCGAAGTTTGACGATTTCGGGACAAGTATTGATACTAGACGATACTAGAATGAACTGCGGTTGTTCCATGGGAAGCCGCGTCTGTGAAATCGACGATATTTAGGATACCCGATATTTTTTCGGCGATTTGGGGACTCTAATATCGATACTAGAAGATACTATGACTATAATTACTTGCCCTGTGCCTCGGCACGCTAGATCTGTGAAATCTCCGATATTTACCCGATATTTATCGGCGATTTGGGGACGCTAATATTGATACTAGATGATACTTGCATGACTTGCCTTATGCCTCGGCACGCCGGATCTGTGAAATCTCCGATATGTACCCGATATTTATCGGCGGTTTTGTGACTATAATATCGATACTTGACGATACTAGAACTACTTGCCTTGTGTCTCAGCACGCCGGATCTGTGAAATCTCCGATATTCACACGAAACAGGGAGAAAGGAAGCAATCATTGTTCGCCGCCTTCTTCAGTGAAATTTAAAATCGACGGAGGCTACGCTACACAAACAGGACTAAAATACCAACATTTATGTGGAAATGGAAATTTAAATTTCATGGTCACTGTTTTGGCCATTAAATGATAAGATTTTAAAGTGACACACACACACACACACACACACACACACACACACACACATACACAT
Organism: Ptychodera flava; assembly: GCA_001465055.1. Taxonomy (NCBI): domain Eukaryota; kingdom Metazoa; phylum Hemichordata; class Enteropneusta; family Ptychoderidae; genus Ptychodera; species Ptychodera flava. The sequence continues at coordinate 26,569 of LD347853.1, read as the reverse complement.
ATATATATATATATATATATATATATATATATATATATATATATATATATCCCTTTAAAAAAATTCAGCGATGGCCACAAAACTGTTTCAGCTGAGTCATTTTGAAAGCATGTCTGCAGCCTAGTAACACAGGATGGGGATTACGATATTGGCGTTGGTTGCTTTGCAACGACAACTCGCTGCTGAGTCGCAGTGAGAGATATCCTTGTTTTCGTGAACATTGTCTGTCACTCTCACTGTGTTTTTATCTTAGGGGGACTTTTCAAAGTTTACATAATGTATGTGTACCACCGGTAAATTGCAGTTTGTAAGCTCTGTTCAAAAAGGAACGCAGTCCTCGCTTCTAGCGTTTATGCGGCTTATGCTGGCATAATTATGTTTATCCAATTTGAATAGAAAAGGCTAACAACGTAAAAGCGAGTTCTGTAAAAAGCATGCGAATCATTACCAGAGGAATAATTTCGACACCTTTTCATGCTCCATGAATCCATCATGAATGTCCATCAAATGTTGTTTAAACAAATTTTGCAATGTTTTGATGCATTATTTAGACAAAACATGATCTAACCTTTCGCCAAGGGCATTTGGCGAGAGATAAGCAGATGGACCACGTGATCCACTGCCGTCCGCAGATAGGATTCAAAATTATGGTGAAGTCACCGTGGTTTAATGACCAGCTCGTAAATACCGTAGTCATGAGCGTTCATCTTACACTTTACACCCTTTGATGCAGCAAATACTGAGTCCGAATCATCACAAATTCAAGTAAATCAAAGTCCGAACCGAAAACCTTTATCTACGACTGAAACTTAACATCATTCCGTTCGAGGCCCGCGGCCCCCTCATTATCACCGGCATAAAAAAATCGGCGTCAATTTTGTATTTTTATATTTTTTGATTCGGATGTAGCTTTACCTACACTTGGCTATTTAAAAATTGATTTCGTTCTCCACTGCTTGATGCAAATGTTCTGCTGGGAGTGTTTGAAGACTGTGAGACAGTCACAATTATCGCCTCTGTTGTTTGCTGAATTAGCAACCTCAAGAATGGTACAAATTTTCATTGCGATTTTCTTCTGACGGAAGTCCTTGTCTAATTCAAAACGTTTGATAAAACGATTGTGACTGGCGAGGCTACATCAGGATGCAATGCACTCGAGTCGAATACATAGAAAATGTCTCTGTTTTTTCTTGTAAGGTGGGATAAAAACGGACCGAAAGAAAGCAGGAGTTATACTTGTAAAATATGAACTTTAGTAGCAGTCAAGTCTACAAGCTATAGAAGTCGAGCGAAGTCTGCACGCCACGGTGATTCCACTCGCTTGTGGAGTGACCGTGCTTACGTCGTTCGACCATTTTCAGCTTTTGTGCAAGGTGTACAATGAAGCGTCTTTTCAGTTCTTTTGTACCGATCTCGCATTGCAATTGCCATGTGGTGTCAGAATTCGAAAATACCACGAAACCATAGTTCCTTGTAGTGGAACTATGACGAAAATAATATTCAGTCGAACTTTACAGGAGAAATAGTCGCGGTTTCCACACACTGCCTTGCATGCAAATGCTGTTCGAGTCGTTTGATTTTGGTATTATCGATGTGTACGTGATTCACACCTTCCGACCGGCTTAGCATATTAACTAACCCCGAAATTTCGGGGTTGCATACATGGCTAGTTAGCATCGGCGAAGTTGTAATGGTAAAGAAAGTGGCCAATGATTATGAGAGTACTAGGCTGAGAATTGCTTGCCTAACTTGAGCTTCATATTTGAAAGGTTTGTAAGAAATCGATTTTAGCTCCCAATATGTTATTCAATGTCAGTGGAAACTTTGTCGAGATTACAGTTACTTCACTGTCACGCAGAGGAGTACTTTGGCTATCCATAGTCGGCAATGGAAGTAGTAGCTGTTTTGTAGTTTTCCGTCATGCTATCAGATATCAGTGACATCGTAGAAGATCTTAACAATTATTTTGTAAATATTGGTGAAAATTTAGCCAAACAAATTTCTCCACAAAGCAATGTTACTTTTGAAACGTTTTTGCAAAATACGATGAACACCAGCAATTCTTTTTTTCTTCAACCAGTAACTATAAAGAAAATTGAGAATTTAATTTCTACCCTGGATATTCGCAAGGCAGCTGGTTGTGATAATTTTCCATCTAGACTTGTAAAAGAAGCAAATATACACATCTCTATTCCACTTTGTCATATTTTTAACTTTTCTTTCACCACTGGTCAATTTCCAAACCTTATGAAGGTTGCGCGTGTATTGCCTTTGTACAAAAAAGGAAATGTAAATGATATTGGTAATTACAGACCCATATCTATCTTGCCAGTACTGAGTAAAATTTTAGAAAAAGTGGTAAATTCACGTCTTGTAAACTATCTAGATAATTATAATATTTTGTATGAACATCAATATGGCTTTAGGAAGAAACACAGTTGTAAAATCTCCCTACTAAGTCTTACTCAGTGCTCATGCCAAGAAATCCCAAGACGATTTGAGCGGTTGACCTCGCTGTTAATTTTATGCAGGAAATTACAATAACAATGCTTGGTCGAATGACGCAGTGCCTTGAGGGTGGGATCGCCAGTGGTATAGGGGGAGGAGTACCTTCCCGATGGTGATAAGTGGTGCAGATTACCGTAGCCTAAGTGACTGGCGTATACGCGTGCCAAAAGACACCTATGGTTGATTTCCTGTTGACCAGTCGGATGGCAGAGTTGCAAATACCTGGACTGACCCATTTGGTTTTTTGGGTGTCGGTGGTACTTTGACAATAAAAGTAAAGATGCACATGAGTTTATTGTCTTGTTTATGAGCGGCCAGTATTTCCAACAGCATAAATTATGTGCATTTGCCGTTGAAGAAATAAATAATTTCGAATAAAACATCGCGAATGTAACCACATTCCTTAAGCTCGACGTACACTTAAGTGCCCCAAAGAACCATGAGAACACCCGACTTTCGATTGAAGAGATGAGTTTTGCCAAACCGCGTATACAGAAAAGTGGCAGATTACTTTATTTTTAGAATCATAGACAGTATAGCGAGATGTAAAAAATGTGAAACAGGCTCCCCACCTAACTATCCTAAATGTTTTTGTGTCGAGTTTGTGTTTGATTCGTTTCGAAAATGTGTTCCTACATTCTTATCCGATTGTTTGTGTTAATGAAATGTTTGTTTCGCTTTGGATATTTGTAGAGAAGATTGGATTAGTGTGTACGGTAACGTTTTGTTTGTGTGGGGAAAGCTTATGGCGAGACGCAGCCGGACCTATGTTGTTACAAAAGTTGATAGAGTTGCCCTTTGACGCTTGCGTTTCGAAACCCGAGTGTGGTTTCTCATCAGTCGCAGTGTAGATTCTTTCCTTAGTTTGTGTTTGTGAAAATTAATTTTTAATGCATTTTAGTGGTCTTGCTTTCCGATTAGCGAGGCAAGTATATTAATTTTATTTTGACTGGTGTGTCTTTTAGATTTTTGCGGAGGTTTGTGAATTTTTAGGCAATAAGTACCACTGCGGGGTACGGATTTTATGTTTATTGGATCAAGATACTTACAAGTATCCTGGTTGATGTGCTTGTTCTCGTACATTTTGATTAATAGTTCGTTTACTTTGTTTACTGTTTGTTCTGGCTTGTTGTGTATAATACTGAGTGTTGCGTAATTGCCTTTCGCATTCGAGTACGTAATCGTTTGTGTTGACAATAAAGAAAGCCGACCCTTGTCGAAGGGTTATTTTCCCGAAATTTGTCCATTGTTTGCAAGCTAGTTTATCGCGATTCTTTTGGCACGCGACATGTTTTGTTTCTTTGTTTGGAAGGGTATCTCCAGAAGTGCGAGTTTAGCAGCTTCAGATAGCTTTCAAGTTTTTGTTTTTTTTGTTGTTCGTGGAGTCCAATTTGACTTTTCTTTGAATTGGTGTTGCGATTGTTTGTGTCTCACGATGTAGAGTAGTCACATTATACGACTTAATTTGTTGAAATCCTGAGGTGGTTTTATTCTATTTGGTTTTGTTGGTGTCCGAATGAATTTTAAGGCTTTTGCCTAGTACTTTTTTTCGGAGTTTCATAGTTTGAGCGATGATAGATTGTTGTTGAATTTCATGTTGTTGTCGGCTTTTCTTTGGAAATAACTGATTTATTTCCACGGCCATGTTTTCTGTTACGTTACGGTGATTGTTTATTTTGTATTTAATGTTGTGTTTCAGTTGTTTGTTATGTGTACGATTTTTGTTATTTCTTTTAAGTGTTTGTGTGTTCTATGTCATTTTCTGGTTTTTTTGGTAGTTCTGTTTTTGGAGTATTTGAAAAGGGCCGCTTGCAATTGGTATGGGTTTTTTGTTAGCGCTTGGCGCGTTTGTTTTGGCGATGAGCCTAGGAGTTAGGTGCGGAATTGTGTCTCTTGCCGTGTTCCTGTTCTAAACTCTGTGTATTGTCAATGGGAGCTAAATAAGCTAAACATGATAAAACACAGCTAAATTACGATATTTTGCCCGATCTAGAAAGCGTTCTAAACTTTCTAATTTAGCTGGAGTTTAGCTCGGCCCTGAAGAGTCCAAAATTCTTTCCAGCGATATATCCGATAATTACGATATTTAGCCCGATCTAAAAAAACCTTCTAAACTTTCTAATTTAGCTGGAGTTTAGCCCGGCCCTGAAGAGTCCAATTTTTTTTCCAGCGATAATTACGATATTTAGCCCGATCAAAAAAGCGTTCTAAACTTTCTAATTTAGTTTGAGTTTAGCTAAGCCCTGAAAAGTCCAAATTTTTTTCCAGCATTATATCCGATAATTGCGATATTTAGCCCGAGCTAGAAAGCGTCCTAAACTTTAAAATTTAGCTGGAGTAAAGCTTGGCCCTGAAGAGTCCCAATTTTTTTCCAGCGATATATCCGATAATTACGATATTTAGCCCGATCTAAAAAAAACTTCTAAACTTTCTAATGTAGCCTGGAGTTTAGCTCAGCCCTGAAGAGTCCAAATTTTTTTCCAGCGATATATCCGATAATAACGATATTTAGCCCGATCTAAAAAAACCTTCTAAACTTTCTAATTTAGCTGGAGTTTAGCTCGGCCCTGAAGAGTCCAAATTTTTTTTCCAGCGATTATCCGATAATTACGATATTAAGCCCCATCTAAAAAGCGTTCTAAACTTTCAAATTTAGCTGGAGTTTAGATCGACTCTGAGGAGCAAAAAGTAATTTCAGCAATGTATCCGAATAATTACACCGCTAATTCTCTTTTCCAACTTGTTCTGTGATGTAAAATATTGGTAACTAGTGTTTCAAATTTGAAGATGGATTGGTTCGAAGACGACATATTGTAGAACCAAGAAAATTATATAAAATACTAGGAGGACAAACAAAAAATCTTGACTTAAATTTAAAAATGGGACCAATTTCTGAAGATAGCCCCAGAACACAGGTAATTCTCTGTTCCGATTTGTTCTTAGATGTGATATATTGGTAACGTGCGTTTCAGAGAATGATAAAGTACGAAGACGACATGTTGTGGAACCCAGAAAATTATATAAAATACTAGGAGGGCAACCAAATTAACTTGTACGCTGCTCGATAGTTGATGTGTTATGCGGTAGAAATAGCGGTTGTTGGTTTGTTTCCGATTTGAACTCTCTATGAAGTGTCCCCTGTACCACGCTCGCTGACATATTCGCTGATCAGTTCCCACCTCTTTGGCGTTCGTTCAAGCATAGACAGGCTGTCTATGGTTCAGGGAAGTGACGGGCAGCGTCTACAATACCAAGAACTTGTTGAACCGAGATAAAAATACCCAGTATGTTAAAGTTTACCCAGTGATGTACTGCTTTGTCACGTCAACAAGTACTGAATTCATGCATTTCTCCTAGGTTGGCGTCAGATTGTTTTGCAAGGAAATCTAATTAGTAGATCACAATTTAAATACTATAAAAACAAAAGGCAATGACATTCCATTGTGCGCTTACAAACTAGAACAAACTTGATCCCAGGGAACTCCAGGTTTAGTGTGGTCGAGCATATTTGTATGGCCATGCCAAGTGATCTAATAAGTTGACAATCGTCAGATTAAAACGTGTTAATTGTTCTTATCAACAGACTTTGTTTCTCTGTGAGCCAAGATTGTGGCAAAGAAGGTTATTACACCTGTCAGTCAAAATGGAGGAATAAATCAAAGACCATCATTTTTACCACAGTGACTTTAAAGAAACTAATGGAAATGCATTTTCCTATCTTCATTAAGTATCGGATGTATCGCTGGGAAAAAAATTGGACTCCTAAACTCCAGCAAAATTAGAAAGTTTAGATCGAGCTAAATATCGTAATTATCGGATATATCGCTGGAAAAAAATTTGTACTCCTCACGGCGGAGCTAAACTCAAGCTAAATTAGAAAGTTTAGAACGCTATTTAGATCGGGATAATTATCGTAATTATCGGATATATCACTGGAATGAATTTTGGACTCCTCAGAGCGGAGCTAAACTCCAGCTAAATTAGACAAGTTTAGAACGCTTTTTAGATCGGGCTAAATATGGTAATAATCGGATATATTGCAGGAAGAATTTTGGACTCTTCATGGCGGAGCTAAACTCAAGCTAAATTAGAAAGTTTAGAACGCTATTTAGATCGGGCTAAATATTGCAATTATCAGATATATCGCTGGAAAAAATTTTGACTCCTCAGAGCCTATCTAAGAGAGCGTTCTAAACTTTCTAATTTAGCTGGAGTTTAGCTCGGCTCTGAGGAGTCCAAATTTTTTCCAGCAATATATCCGATATTTACGATATTTAGCCCGATCTAAATAGCGTTCTAAACATTGTAATTTAGCTAGAGTTTAGCTCGGCTCTGAGGAGTCCAAACATATTTCCAGCGATATATCCGATAATTACGACATTTAGCCCGATCTAAATATCGTTCTAAATTTTCTAATTTAACTGGAGTTTAGCTCGGCTCTGAGGAGTACAATTTTTTTCCAGCGATACATTTGATAATTATAATATTTAGCCCGATCTAAAAAGCATTCTAAACTTTCTAATTTAGCTGAAGTTTAGATTTAGATTTAGACAATTCTAATTTAGATTTTTAAAATTCTAGCTAAACTTTCTAAAAACGATAAAACACATTTCCGCACCTTACTGGCTTTTTTATGCTTCTTTTCTCCGATTCGATGTGCTTGGTGAGTAGGTGTTTGCCGCCTTCTTGTCACTGTGTGCGTACATGGACAGTCTGCATAGCCCTTGAATGTGGTCTCGATTTTGATATATATATCATATATCAAAACTGATAAATGATTTATGTGATTACTGTAGCTATAGATAGGCTATATTCAGGACGGGCAGCGACGGGCAGTAATTAGTAGGCAAAACAGGTGGTTTTCACCGTGGGCAGAACTCGGTGCAATGATACTGAACATTAATAGTAAGCCTGTCACCTTGAAGGTAATGCTGTAGGTGAAACAAGGACTTCAAACGCACGATGGTACAAACATGGATGTAAATTTTTTTTTACATCCATGATACAAACAACACCACAAGTGAAACGTACACATAGAAATACACGCGTTCCTACGTTGTGCCCACCCGGGCCACGCGATTAAAATCTGACTGATACTGCTGGATAGTGTTAATTGGGTCGGTAAACAGTCAATTAATAGTTTAATTGACTACCTGGGAGATTGGCAGGTCGTGTCCAACGACGCATATGCAAAGCAGGCCAAAAGACAAAAGCCCCCAAAGATATTGACAGCTGGCCAGGGGTCACCATAAATACGTAATGACGCTTCACTACGCAGAAACTGCGTAGTCAAGCCCTTCTCAAAGGTATGGCAATCGATCCCAGGGCCTAGGAGTGGTACATGTAAAACAGTGTGTATCTTTGCGTCAGAGGCGGAATAAACTATGAGTGTATCTATTTATCCAGGAAATCTTAATCCCGACTGCTATGTTTGTACGCATGCACATACAGCCAGTCGACGTTAGGGACACAAAAAACAATGAGGAGCAAACAGGCAGTGGTTTTGAACAAAATCAATGTACCGGTACTTCACCGATGTCTGTAACTCCATACATGAAAATATTTGTAGCTTGACGCACTTTGAACATAGCTCGTTACAAGGGACAGTGGAAAGCCCATGGAACTACGTGTACAACTATAACAGCCACTCATGTAGTTGGTGCACTGTGCAGGTTTTTCCGATCAACAACTTTGACGGATGGTGGACTGACCTTTCCTACCGCAATTGTTATCTCCCTAGATTCAGCACAAAATTTTCGTATGGACTATTGATGCGGTGTTTACAGTTGTTACGTGATGGTAAATCCTAGTCGTATTTACGACTGCTGCGTAAACAGTCACTGAATAAACTTTGCAGGCATTTACGAGCACTGGATATTTTTACCGTTTTAAATCAAAAACCGTCCGTATACGCGTATGACGGTGACAAAAACAACACAAAGAATCTGGCGTATATTGCTACTGAATTACTTTGACAAAAAAAAAATTCACCCAAATGCCGAACGGTGATCATACAGAACTCTGCAGGTTTCTGGACTAAACGACCCCAAACCGACTTTACCCTACAAACTGGGAATATACTAAATTTTCCTTGAAAAAAAAATCAAACTGTGTATCGTATTGAAACAAATTTACCGGGGCCACGGAACAAATTAAAAAACCAACAAATCCCAACAGAAACAGTGGAATGATCATTAGTGTGCAAGGTCGCTGTATTATATGTCAGGGTAAAAAATTCTAGCTTTGAAATTTCTGGACGGTACAAAAGGCGGGGCAAAATTAGACAAGATTACGACCAATGTGTTACCGCCGATGGTACATAACGTACTGTTGATAGCAGGTAGTTCGGTGTCCAGTGAGAACACTATTCCCGATATACTACG
>LD347853.1:4200-16214 GCA_001465055.1 Ptychodera flava | reverse complement strand
GTACACAACAAATGTTTGATCGTTTTGCACCTTTGCGCGTCCCCTCGTGATTGACAGCTGTTTGAATGCTTTCATCTATTGTTCCTTGGACGCTTCGAACACAGGATTGAAGCAGTTTTGGCATCAAAAATCAACTTAAAATGGAAAAAATGAGAGAATTTAGCCAACAAGGTGATGCCACAAGTATTCACAAAACGTTATATGTTGGAACAGTGCTTTAATTTACACCATGGTTCTTGAAAGCTCCAGATTTTCGGGAGCATTCGTTGACGCTGTTACCGTGTGCCACTCATGTTGGATTATGAATGCCCACGGAGATAGGGGGTATTTATAGGCTTCCCCTGCCTTTAACCGGTCAAACCCTCTTTGCATTTTCCCTCATGTTGCTTGAGAAGATAGATAATGGTAACTCATCTCTTGGCATGTTCATAGACTTTTCTAAAGCTTTTGATACAGTGAATCATGACATTTTGTTCTGTAAAATAGAATACTATGGTGTAAGGGGGTTGCCCTTGTTATGGTTTAAAAGTTATTTAAAACCAAGAAGCCAGTATGTTACAATTGACGACAATGAATCACAGAAACATGAAATTAAGTGTGGTGTACCGCAGGGCTCAATACTTGGCCCTACGTTATTTCTAATTTATATCAATGACATACTAAACTGTACTGATTTTTTCAGTTTTAAGCTTTATGCAGATTATTCTAACCTTTTCCACTCTTTTAACAAAAATGTAAATACCTTTACTCTCAACGAAGTTAACTTAGAATTTCAAAAGGTGATAAACTGGTGTGATTGTAACAAATTAACTATAAATGCTGCTAAAACAGTCTATATGGTAATTGGTAACAAAAGAAAGTCCTGGGAAATCGAGGGTTTACTTTATATAAAAGATACTGTTTAAAAAGAAGTTGATTGTACCTCTTTTGTTGGAGTCAAAATGGACAACCAGTTGAATTGGAAACAGCACATCATGGATCTGAAAAACAAGATTTGTAAACTAACTGGTATTTTTTTTTTAAATTGAGATGTATGGTTCCCCAAACAATACTTTTAATGTTGTATAATGCATTTGTTTTACCTCATGTCTCTTTTGGTTTAGAGGTGTGGGGATCTACATACCAGTCATATTTATCAGATATTTTTATTACTCAAAAAAGAATTGTGCGTATCATATCGGGTAGTAGCTGTCACGCTCATACTGCCCCTTTATTTAAGAAACTTAAAATTCTTGATGTGTATAAAAACAATTCAAGCTTCAGGTCGCAATTTTCGTTTACGATGTTCTACATGATAAACTTCCCATGAATTTCAAATCATACTTTTCCCCAAATGATCATATGTACAGTACTCGGTCAAAAGACAAAAATGTTCTCCACCCCCCTAAATTCCGAAGCAATTTAGGACAAACTTCTATCAAATTTGTTGGTACTGTAGTATGGAACATCATTCCAGAGGATCTTAAAAACATCACTTCCAGATTTAGATTCAAACGAGAGCTTAAAAATTATTTACTGGAATTGTAGTTTTGTTGATTTTGTAACTCAGACCGTTTTCTCTCACAGTCATGACAACTTTTCCCCACACAGACTTAGACGTGGTGGCTGTGACCAATCTGGCTGAAATTGGTCATAGCCACCACGTCTATTAACTTCATGAGTTTACTTTTCTTGTTTACGTACATACTTATATCAGATGGAAATCTGGGGATTTGCGATTACATCAGGTTGACAACCCCCCCACACAAGAGCAATGAATTAAAATTACTCTTTACAAAGCATGCGGACAAATTTGTTGGTTCCACACATGTCACTTACTCTTTCATGACAAATTAGTTGGTTCCACACATGTCACTACAAATACAACACTAACGTTCATTGGAAAGGGACAATTTGAAGACGCCTATTAAAGCTCGTGCCCGTGTGCAGTGATATGTTCGTCGGTAACGCTGTGAATGAAACATGCACACAGCGGCCCACACAACATCGTAAGCTTACTATCGTGTTATTTGTACGTGCATGGTACGTCCGTGATCGTATTTGAGTGCATAAGTTACCGCAGGTACCAGTACCAGTAACTCGCGGTTACTGGAAAAGCCGGAGTAGCCTAAACTGATTTTTCCTGTAAACGTCTTAATTTTTCTTAAAGTACATCACAGCAACTGGACTGCGAGTCTCCTCTTTGAAAATACATTCGCATTTACTCTATAAAAATATATAGGTGAGTGACAAGGTTTTGAGAGGGTGTGCAACGTGCAACGTAGAAGAAGCTGCCCCAAGGCACCGTGTGTCCGCGGAAGCGGCCGGGGTGGTCCGGAAGAGAATAGGCCTATCTGCCCTGTACTGGCCGTTAGGCCGAAAACGAAAACATAAAAAACTGCTTGAGATTCAATGTTTCTAGTCTTTTTTGACAGTAAATAAGGAGAGAAAACCACACTTATGATTGATATTATTCGATGTCATTTTCTTTTTGTCATGTTAGTAAATTTGGCTATATGACTTAGTATAGAAATAAAGTATCCGACACCGATCTTTTGACATTGACCCTAAGTGATAGTAAAAAGGATTATCTGTCACAACATAACGCAATGTGCAGCAAAATCATGTCAGTCCGAGAAACCGTAGCCATTTTAATCGTTTAGCTGCACATAATTATAATTTGAGTGTGTGTTTGACTGAAATTTATTGTCGGTAATTCTCTTTTTGGAGGATGTGTTGGCCCTGAAAAGGGCCGTTTTGTTTGTGCCTATGCCTATTAAAGGATGGCCTATTGGAATGGTGAACCACTGAGGATATTTTCAACCACTCCAACCACCTTTTCGTCGGCATAGAACCCAACGTTGCACTCTTGCGCAACGCCACTTCTTCTTCTTCTTGAGCCATGTTTTCTGTGTTTTCCCGTGTTTGGCTTAATTGCTAATAAAACTTTTAATGTTAATTGTTTTCCAAGTCAACTATCCAAGCATTTTAAGAGGGCTGATCAAAAAGGCCAGAACAGCCAATTTTGACCAACCGGGTTCAAGAACCCGGGAAAGGTGTTAAAAGTGTGCGATAGATGTGTTTACGACATAAACATTACGAACAGTAGGATTTTGATAGGTATGAATAATCCCAACTGCCCAGTTTCTGTGTGGGGAAAAGTTGGAATGGTTACTTTTCGCTTTTTTACTGAAGTTTTGTGTTTTCATGTATTTTTTCCAAGGCTTCATGCCTAGTACATTAACTTTCTGCAATATCTGTCACTGTGATATATCGGAACAGTCTCCATATTTAAAAAAACTGTACATCAATCTTTCTTGAGTTTTGGGCCTGAACCCGATTAGTGCCTAGAGCAACTATTTTTCAGTCCTTTTCTCATTGTAATGCTTCAATGTGTACAAATTATTGTCTTTTTTCAAAAGTATATGAGAAATAAATTATCATTGTACTTGGGCCTCAGCCCAGTACATTTGTTTTCATTCCGTGGGAAAAAAACTCTGTAAGGTATAACCATTTCTGGCTGAGACCAGGGAGGGCAAAATATCTTGGCGTCATCTTTCTTGGCATAATACATCATAAGAAGCAATGATTTTGTCGAAAATTCTGAAAAAAATATAAGAAGATTTGATCGCGAACACATTTTCACTTGGGGTCAACATGGGGTCGCAGCCATGTTGCCTCAAAACTTATTTCTGTCTGCACTCGAAACTCAAAAATGTCGGATATGAACCTGAAAAATCGATGTCATTTTGTCATACTTCGGCGAAATTTCAGCCTATAGAGAGGATTTCAGCTAGGTGAGAAAAATTTACTGAAATTTGATCGACAGATAATCCTGAGCTTGAACCGCACTGACAGCTCGCCTTCTCCGGGAAGTCAATCATCCAGCTGCCCATACACAGCTACCCTTGCCCATATGGCTGAGTTTATGAGATTGTTTTCAAGCGACGGCGACAGAAAGTACGGGGCTCTGGATATGAACCTACCGCCGGTGTAGCTGTAATAACTGTTGCGTTGTTTTTTTCTTGAAGTTTTTTTTTACATTAAACCTGCCATATTCCTTCATATTGCAACGAGATTTTTTTCGATCACACAGCCGTGTATTTCGATATGTCACTCGCAAAAGTACGCCGAACACAGGCAGGCTATCGAGAAATACTCCACCAGATTGCAGGATGGCAATTTAATAGTGTCTGTTGGTAAAAACACTGAGGTGTTTGATGTCAACTCAGTGTCAACAAAGTCCCTAAATCCCCGAAGCACTTCTGACGGCAGCTCAAGTTCTCGATGTACCTGTGGCACCTTCAGTCAACATTACTGAAGCAAGAACATCACTACGTAAAAGGAAATTGACAGTTGAAGGCAAAGTTTATCAAAGTAATTGGTACACTTCCTGGCTGTTGACAACTTGTCATTTGGCAGCCATACAGCGATATGTAGCAATCAAAGTGCTCCGGTCATCGTAACTTTTGACTATTTCTTACTATTTTCATTCTTAGTATCATGGTTTCGTTTATATCTGCATTTATAAGCAATGTTACGTTGCTCACTCGATTTGTACAATGCCCTTTTTCATGAGAATATGCTGGCAATTACTGTGTTACCTTAGCCAATATCACCGTACCCACTGACTCAGGTCAACAAACTTGGCAGTGTACAACAAAATTATCAACCCTACATATAAGATTGATGACGGTTGCTAAACAATTTCTCAAATTGAATCGATGCATTCAAATATATTTACTAAAAGGCAACTGAGTGCTACAAAATTCATAATTGATACAAAGTCATATTTTCATGGATTTTATCGTATATGCACTGATATTGCTTTCCTTTTGACATCCATACGTGTAGGTATCTGATGTCCAGACTGTTGGTCACAAAAATATACCTTTGAAGAAATTCCATCTCCAAGATGCAACCGGTGATATCAGTGTAGCACTTTGGAGAGATCAGTCAAAGCTATCAGTTGTTTTCTTCATATGATTGTCCTGAAAGTTTAGAGAATATTTGTTTTAATGTACCTTCCCTTTCATTACGCTCTGTAGTGTAACAGCTTTTTAAACCAACAGTATCTGAGAATAATGTGCACTCGTTTGCATTCCTATAACGGCCAATGAAATTTTTAATACAATTTTACCGAATCAGACTTTTGATATTTTTAATCGTAGCGATGGTAAATTCTGCAGTTTTTTTATTTAACTCGATTTATTCTTCTTAATCTTGCAACGTTTGTTCCTCTTGTTTGTCACTTATTTGTTATTTACTTGTTTCCTGGTTGTAAGCTTATGTTTGTTTAGTATTTTTATTTGTTTATTTTTATTTTGCTGGAACTGTAATTGGGCGCAAGCTCATTGTTCCTAGTCAAATAAAATAAATAAATAAATAAATAAATAAATAAATAAATAAATAGATAAATAAATGTCACATGACCTCGGTGACCTTAGACCTAAAATATGCATATTTGTCCATAACTCAGTAACCACAAGAGCTACACCCTTCATATATGGTATGACGCCACATATTGTACCGCATTAAATATGCGCATATCTAATTTTGAGGGAGCAAATAGAGATCTGATTTTTGGTATATAGGAATAACTTAGCAATACAACTTTTTTTGACAAAATGTCACGTGACCTTGGTGACCTTTGACCTCAAATATACATATTTGCCCATAACTCAGTATTTTATTTTATTTTATTTTTATTTTTATTTGATTTGACTAGGAACAACGAGCTTGCGCCCAATAACTGTTCCAGCAAAATATAAATAAAAAAATAAAAATACTGAAAAAACATCAGCTTACAACCAGGAAACAAGTAAATCGACTCGGGGCCGAGTCAAGGCTGTTTAGCGGCATGGCTACTGTTGCTAGCTTCACCTCTCGAAAGTTATCCTCGGAAACCGGACGGCAGCATTCGTCAGGGCCGGATTTCGCACATTATATGGAAAGCGGTGGTTATTTCTTCGAAAATATGCGATTGGACTGCGTACTTCTTCTTTGGGCCTTGAACTTTCGCCGCCTCGCCTCAAACGTCAATTAGCAAACTAATCACAAGATAGTTCAGTCACATAAATCTGTAAATTTTGATGCATCGATCTATCGTGATTAATTCTGAACTACCTAATGCATAACAAACAGGGTCGCAGTCAGGTGTTCGAGGACGCTCAGAAGACACCATCGACTAGTTTAATTTCAGAGTGAGAGGAATTCTTTTTACTAGTTTCGAGAACTATCAGTGTACCGTAGTGTTGCATATGAAATAAAATTTTAGCCGATGAACTTCGAAGTTTTAAATTGTGCACATTTTATTAAAAATATTTTTCCGAAAAAGCGGGTGCATGGGAAAAGACACAGCGACTGGAGCGACAATTGCTCAAGACAATGTCTTTCCCACTTTCTACATTTACCTTCGTGCTCCATCAAATCCCACGCCAAGTCATAAAGAACTCCGAACTCAGTCCCGCACGTAAAATTGCGACCTTGACCCGATGATACACGACGATGGATTTCATAAAAAAAGTGCTAGAATTTCGCTTTTCCCGGCCCGTCAGTACAGATTGGTACTTATTATATGAGACCGATTTCAAACCATGTTCAGAATTGAAATAAACAGATATGATCTCAAAAATTTAAACTTTTTTATTAAATTGATTCATCACCTTTTCGCGTAGACCTCGCTGTGTGTATCCCCATTATCGTTCGGAAAGATGTATATCTCCTATATATGTAAGCTGACATGGAGAACACCGTCAAAACTACAATATTTTCTGCATTGTCGCAAAACATATTGCACCACCTTGGTGAATGATACACGTCCTTGCATGTTCGTCAGAAACTAATTACAGTAGGTTAGGATACGACATCGGTCAATTTTAAATCTGTGTTAAGGGCATGTAAAAAGACGAGGGTAAAGCTAGGGCGGAGGCTATGGCGTACAACTTGAAACAGGGAGGCTCACGTAAGTTTTGGAACACTGTGCATTCTACAATTGGCCGTTCCTCTCATCTTCCTCATCAATATGTGGAAAAATCACTATGAAAATCTACTGAATTCTGTACCAAGGTGTGATGATAAAGCATTTGTGTTGTCTTTGTTAGACAAGATCAATTTTCATAATCGGATGGTAGTTACTGTTAATGAGATCAGAGAGTGTTTAAATAAGTTAGAAAAGGGAAAGGCTTTTGGTAATGATGGTATCGCTGCGGAACATTTGATTTATGCAAGTCATGTCCTCTGTGTTATATTGAGCATGTGTCTAACTAGCTTTTTTATTCATGGTTATCTACCAGAGATCCTTATGCACTCGACTATTTGTCCTATTGTGAAAGACAAATCTAAAGACATGACATCAGTAGATAATTATAGGCCTATTGCAATTGTCACCGCTACCTAGAAATTGCTGGAGTTATGTATTTTATAAAAATAATCGCAATCATACCAATCCATAATCCAATAACACTAGGTCAAAATTTGTAAGACAATAGTTGTAAACATAGACACAAAACAGCACAGAACAGACAGTAAATAGACGGTACACAAACAAAGTCAAATTCATGAAAGAAAGATATATGGACCTCTGGCCAAAAGACCAAGAAGTGATGTCAGGTGTTTCGAAAATAGTAAGCGCATCCTGCCCCACATGTGGCACCCGCCATATATCAATCTGTAAGTCAGATAGGTAGTGGTCACTAACTAAGGCCCCATGTCACCGATGCCATCAGTGATCATTTGTCGAAGAGAGATATTGTATTTATCTACCAGCTTGCGATACCTGCCAAAAAAGCGTTTGAATGTAGAGACAAGTCTTGCTCTGGTGTAACCTTGATTTAACAGTTTGAAAGAGAGATGGCCATGTATCTCGAATCGATACCTCGTTAAAAACAAGTGATCTCCAGTTTGGTTTCAAAAGAAATCATTCCACTGACATGTGCATTTTTGTGTTGAAAGACATTGTTGGCTTTTACAAAAGACAGAATACACCTGTATTTCTCTGTTTTATGGATGCTACCAAGGCCTTTGACAGGGTAAACCACTGGACCCTGTTTGGAAAATTGATTAGGAATAATATTCCTCTTTTCATTATTCGAATCTTACAGTTCTGGTATAGTCGACAATTATTCTTTGTCCGTTGGGCATCAGCCAAGTCAAAACCTTTTAGCGTCATCAACGGTGTGCGTTAAGGTAGCGTCCTTTCACCCAATTTATTTGCTGTTTATGTTGACGACTTAAGTCGGAAGCTTCAGCTGGCTGGTGTTGGATGCTGCTTGGCTAACTGTATTATTAATCATTTATTTTATGCAGATGATTTAGTTCTGATATGTCCTTCAACTAAAGCATTACAGAAATTGATAAACATCAGTGAGCATTATGGAGATGGTGGCTCGGTATCCAAATTGATTTATATCATGATAATCTACATTCGTACCAAATTTCATGCTTTTATCACAAAATGCACAATTGTTATGAAAATTTTGGTTATGCCGCACCACAGCTGCTCTCTTATTTTTAACCAGCCCAATTGTGTCTAAGAAACGTCTACTCCTTCTTGTATAAACGTGTTAAGCTATGGCTGTATCTAGCAAAGTATCTCATGTTTGTTTGTTTTAAATCATCGATATTTCTGACAATTTCAATGAACATCGAATTTCCAGGTCACTTTATGCTAATATGACCTTTCAGTGATATGAACCCCGGGATGACTGTTGATCCATGTCAGGGACCAAACAAAATTAAGGGCGGGGGATTGGTTGGTATTTTAAAGGCCTTTGTTGGCACCAGATTGTCTCACCAGAAAATTTACCCACCAGACCACAATTTCAATGGAAAACAAAAGGCTGTCACACCTCCATAGTCCTCTTACATAATAGAACAAAGGAAATTCCAGGGATCAGCAGAAGTGCCTTTTTAAATCCAAGGAAAATAATGACCCTTCAAAAAGTGTTAGCAAGAAAAAGATTGTCCCTCCTAAATTTTTGCATGACGTGTGAGTCACAGTCTATGTAAATGATATCTTAATAATTGACATATGTTCTCATTTGACTTTGAACTTTTAAAGAATACCTTTAACCAAATAGAAATAATCAGTAGAGTGAAAGTCGAATATCATATTTGTTGTTCACATCTACTCTTTAGCTAATATTCTCATCATGTACATTAATATCAATTGCCAAACATTTGGAAAAGCACATGGTATACCACGAGACTTTGAACAGTTCACGGCATATATGCATGAGCGATAGCGAGTGCATATACATGTATGAAGTGAAATGGTCAAAATCATTACAACTTCGCCGACGCTAACTAGCCATGTATGCAACCCCGAAATTTCGGGGTTAGTTAATATGCTAAGCCGATCGAAGGTGGGAATCACGTACGCATCGATAATACCAAAATCAAACGACTCGAACAGCATTTGCATGCAAGGTAGTGTGTGGAAACAGCGACTATTTCTCCTTTGAAATTTGAGTGAATATTATTTTCGTCACAGTCCCTTCACGAGGGACTATGGTTTCGTAGTATTTTCGAAATCTGACGCCACTTGGCAATCGCGATGCGACATCTGCACAGTACTTTAGATTTCCCATAATTCATTGCGATTTGTATCCTCGGAGATACCCGAGTGAAGTCTACTATGTCTCCCATGTGTAGACAAATTCACAGACTACTTATCAAAATTTTGAAAACGTGCTTTTATGCACACTATTCTTCTCAATTCTTTTTTTAAATAATTTGGAAAATTATGCATAATTGAGAGAGGAGATAGCATTTTTGTGAAATTTGTCAGAGATTGTGTCCTCAGCCATACAGAATAATGTGATGGAAAGTAGGGAGACTAGTTGCACCTGTTTTATGAAACAAAAGGATATTGATTTTTTGCAATGAGAGTGACAAAAGAAATTTGCATGCTAAGTTTTCTCAGAGAATGACCCCTTCAGTTCGTCATAACTTGCTGCCTAAAAAGTATGGCATTTGTAGTACCTGCAGAATGTAATTTATGGTTGTTTAGTGGTTGTTTTGAAACTTTCACTGATATATCTAAACGTACTTTTACTAGATAGTATTTAAAAATTATTCTGATGCTGCACACTAGTGCTTACATGCAGAACTGAAAAAGTTTTTAGAAAAGTAACCTTCAAGGATACAAATCAAAGAGTATTGTGGGTAATTTATTGTACTGTGATATGTACAATAGAACTAAAAGACTCTCCATTGTACAAACACCTGGCACAAAAGATGAAAATGGTCGAATGACGTAAGCACGGTCACTGTACAAAAACGAGTGGAATGACCATGGCGTACAGACTTCGCTCGACTTCTCTAGCTAGTAGTATATTGACTGCTACTTAAATTTATATTTTACAAGTATAACTCCTACTTTCTTTCGGCCCGTACTTATATCATAGCGGCAGCTGTGTACCTTACCTCACAAGAAAAACATTGTCTATGTATTCGACCCGAGTGCATTGCATCCTGATGTAGCCTTGCAAGTCACAATCGTATTATCAAACGTTTTGAATCAGACAAGAACTTCCGTCAGAAGAGAGTCATAATGAAATTTGGTACCATTGTTGAGGTTGCTAATTCAGCAAACAACACACACGATAATTGTGCACGATTGTCTCACAGTCTTCAAACACACCAAGCAGAATATTTCCCAAGCAGTGGAGAACGAATTCAATTTTAAAATAGCCCAAGTGTAGGTAAAGCTACATCTGAATCAAAAAAATATAAAAATACAAAATTGACAGTCCCTTGATGACGCCGATATTTTATGCCGGTGATAGTGAGGGGGCCAGGGCCTCGAACGGAATCATGTTCAGTTTCAGTCGTAGATAAAGGTTTTTGATTCGGACTTTGATTTACTTGACATGAATTTGTGATGATTCGGACTCAGTATTTGCTGCACCAAGGGGTGTAAAGTGTAAGACGTAGACGAACGCTCATGGCTGCGATATTTACTAACTGGTCATTAAACCACGGTGACTTCACCATAATTTTGAATCCTTTCTACGGACTTGGATCACGTGGTCCATGCTGCTTATCTCTCGCCAAATGGCCTTTGCGAAAGGTTAGGTTATGATTTGTCTAAATAATGCATCAAAACATTGGAAAATTTGTTGAAACAGTATTTAATAGGACATTCATGATTGATTCATGGAGCATGAAAAAGTGTCGAAATTATTCCTCTGGTATAGTGATTCGCTTTTACAGAACTCTCTGTTTTCATAATGAACATGTTTATGCCAGCATAAGCCGCATAAACGATAGAAGCGAGGACGGCGTTCCTTGTCAGAACATAGCTTACAAACTGCAATTTACCGGTGGTACACATTATTTTTGAAAAGTCCCCCTTAGCTAAAAACACATGACAGTGACATTCACTGAAGGAAGACAATTTTCACGTAAACAAGGATATCTCTCACTGCGAGTTGTCGTTGAAAGGCAATCAACGCCAATATCCTTATCTCCATCCTATGATACTGCAGACATGCCTTCAAAATGACTCAGCTGAAACAGTTTTGTGATCATCGCTGATGTTTTAAAGGGGTATATGTCACTATAAAATCATATCATTTCATGGCCAAAACAGTGACCAAGAAGTTTGAATTTCTATTTTCAAGTTAATGTTGGTATTTTTTTAATAATAATAATAATAATAATAATAATAATAATAATAATAATAATAATAATAATAATAATAATATAATAATAATTAATAAAGTATTATATAGAAATAATAACACGAATAATAATAGGTTCAATTTCCGTGAAAATTTCACCATAAAGGTATTTTGGGTCGAAAAGACCAAATATGATATCGATTTCACTGCCCCATGTTTCCATGGTAACCGTTTTAGGGATTGAAAATTTCAGTTTTTCTAATATCCCATGAAAAGTTACTTCGATTGATATGAAAATTACCTAGTGGGGAAGTTCGGGTCAGAGAACACAAATGTCAGACTTATTTTAATGTTTCGAGTTGCCATAGTAACTATTTTGGGATTGAAAATGTTACTTTTTCTCTAATT
>LD347842.1:66843-76934 GCA_001465055.1 Ptychodera flava | reverse complement strand
GTGCCTTGGATACATTGTTGCCATGGGTCGTATGGGTCCCATACGACCTTTGAGCGCAGTTCCGACGACTATATCCCTTTAACTTTTTACTTAATGATACAAGAGAATGTGTACTACACTAAATTAAAGTAAACACGATTTGAACTAATTTGGGATAATTGGATCTTCATATTTTTTAAATTTCTCAAAAGTGTTAGGTGCCCTATTGTTGAATGTTACAATATTACATATTACTCATAAAAACAAGTGTATAACTTAAAAAGAAAAGCAGATGAGTTTACATTTGCAGATGAAACCGACATTACTGCATTATCGAAGTATCCCTATTAGTTCCAATAGTGTTTGTAACATTTGTGTCTGGTTCTAAATGTTGCCAATCCTTAACCTGTTTGTTGCGATAAGATGCTGAGTTGCAGCCGGCGAGATTTTCCACAAACAATGACAGCTTTCATTTTCACGCTGGTCAATCCAGATCAAGAATGTGCGTTCCTTTCTCAATGCTTTCATTTTAAACACTTTGGAAGAAATGGATTTCCATGGATAACGCCATATGTTTTTGTTATTTTTCCAGTGTCATGAAACACCTGCGTGAAATGAACACCCAATATGAATCATGTTCGCTGCGTACGAGAGAGATGAATAAAAATTTAATTCACTCTACTCGTCGTCACCATAGCTTGTATATAGTTTACTGGTTAAACTGAATATAAAACTGACATCATCGAATTCGCTTGCTTTTGCATTTGGAGAGAGCAACTACGAGCCACTATTTCATATTTTTGGTAAGTACCAGAAACTATACATGTTTCGCCGCGTCCTATATGACTTCCGACAGATATGCTGTATCGATTAAATAACAATTTGAACACTTTTGGAGGTTCGTAACCACGCAACCGTCATCTGAGATGATTTTAACGCGAAAAGACTGCGAAAACTGGTTCAGTGAATGTCTGATCGTGTCGGTAAATGTAGAAAGCCTCTAATAAGAATAGATTTTGTGATAATTCTTCGAGTTCACCAAGTTCCCTATTATCAGATTATCAGATGAATTATCAGATGAATCCGTAGTAACCCTTTGGGGATTATTCTAAAGGATTAAAAGTATGTGGATAAAAGTGTTGTGATTTTTTCGTGGCTTGTTATTTGTGCAAAATTGAGTATTCGCATGGACGAAAATGTAAAAATAAGGTTCTGAAATCTGTCTCTTCCTCTTTCAGTCTGTCTGTCTGTCTGTCTCTCGATAACAAGAGTTGCAAGGAACATTTTGTTTTCCTGAGACCGCTTCCACCGTGTACAAACCAGCCATTCAAGGTCTCCTTTTTGCCGCATGCAATAGCTTCTGAGGGCACGTTGTGTTGTTTGCATTTACCAGAACAACAATCATGCATGCAGAATTGCCATTAAATTCAAAATGATCATCTTTTTTGTTTTTAAATGTGTTTCATAGGCATCGAAGTAACGATTGATTTGTTCAGCAAGTCCTTTGCTACCGAAAGGAATGCAACTGTTTACACTCAATGGTGCCATAACAGTGCATTTCCAAGTCATGACGTCATTTGGAGAGACAGTCTATTATTCAGACGATTTTTCTTTCGAAAACATTTCAAAAACAAGTTTCACGACTAGAAACTGGAAATATTTCTGCTTCAGTCACTGAACTAGGGAACGGGTAAGTAGGCGATTAGAGTGGCAGAGAAATTGAAAAATCCTCGGGCCCTCGTATCGTATTGGCACTATTCTGTCATGGGAAGTTTACTGTCAGTAATTTGACAAGGGATTTGTTAATTCCGCCATTTTGGGGCCCCGGCTCCCACTGGTCACGTTTTCCGTTTAGAAAACTAATGACCCGGCGTCCTTGATGGAATACCTAGTCGTCTAGCGGCGAATCTCATGCGACATATAGAACAAACTGGCATTCATATTCAGCGACGGACTCAAAAAAGGTTGAAATCTTTTGACGTCATTCTGACGAAGTTTTGCATGCAATATGAGATGTCAGATGTTATTCTCAAATCGATTCGCTGGCTAAGATACTCTGAAGCGGCTTTCGGAGAGCGACACTTTTGAACAAACACGTTATTTATATGCAAATAAAGCTAAAGGGGCATGTTATTATGAAATTATCACTTTATTTGCATAATACCCAAATACGAGTCTTCAAGTCATTTTGCGATTGTGAATTTTTCCTTCTTTCAGAAATTACGGAGACCCATACATTATAATTTTTTTTCTGTGTTAATTTATTTTATTATTTTCTTTCATCACAACCACCCACCCTATTGTGTGTCTCGTTGAACTCCATAATGGTGATCTCCTTTGTCTTGCTAACCCTGTCTATTACACAGGAATATTCTTAAATTGTCATAATCAAAATTATCCCTGTCACCGTACTGCCTGTAATTATTCGATTACTTCGGTGCAATTATGCTGAAAGTAAATTGTTCGACAAAGACACGGGAGTTGTTGGCGTTTCACAGCATGGTTAGCCTTGATTAAATTTAAATTATCAAGATTATCAGTTCCGCGCTGTCTGTGCAAATATAAATATCTACTGACATAATATTGTCAGCTGCAATTCAAAACTAGGCCGTCGGTGCTATATCTGACGCCTGTGTTCGTTAGAGTCGCTTTCATTTCAATTTACAGAACGATTGCCTTCAGAGTGTGACAATAATATGTCAATTGCACGAGGGGTGACGTCATTGAGGTGTCGTCTTGAATAACGATGTTCCCATGCGATTGCCTTTTGTTCGTAACCCATGGATTAATTACGTTTTCTCTTTCCAGAGAGGCGTTGCAGAGTCAATAAACTTATTATCGATACCATTACAAGTATGTACAATTTAAAATACGGTAAACGACACAGAAACTCTCAGAGGTTCCGTTTTCTGGTCTGGGTATTGAACAAAGATATGGACTGAATTAGTTTCATAACAAGCTCTTTAATTTGTATTATCGTTTCAAATAGCCTGACAAATTATTTGATGTAAAGTACACTCATACAGATGTCACATTGCGTAACGGCGAGAGAATTAGAGAGATCTTTTTTTTCAGAAAAACGAACGAAGAAAACAAACCATAAAAACGAGATATGATCGTCAGTAATTCGATAGTTACACAGGTACGCCGTTATTGTTCTAAAAGTGAGTTTTCGAATGACCACTTACGTGATCATTACATGAGCAAATATAATTAGTTGCAGGAGATGCATGCTACGTTTCGGCACGCGAGATCACCCCTGCACTGTCCAGTCTTGTCATCGATGTTTCGCCCGTCGGTGTCGCTGGTGTTCCCGGGGGCAGGATCCCTTCGTCATACTCGAATTCTGTGACCGCACACGGTTCCATGATCACGGGGCCGTTAGTGTTTCGACTTGACGCGTGCAGAGTCCTCTGATGGCCTAGTGAAGGAAAAGCCGATTTGAGGTCTTGCATTACGAAGCTAACGCTGAAGTCGGTATCCACGGCGTTCGGGTCCTGTCTCTTGCCGCTCTCGAAGAAAGAGTCGAATTTGACGAGTCGCCCCAAGAGCTTTACGAAAGTGTACTTGAACTCCTTGTTGCTGAAGGCATAAAAAATCGGATTCATCGCCGAATTTGCATGAGACAACATGATTGTACTCAACAGCAACGGGTAAGGCACGTTACAGTGTTCGCAAACCAGGTTAATGGTGTTTAGTATGTGCAATGGCAGCCAGGACACGGCAAATAAGATCATTATTACGGCCAATGACTTGGCCGTTTTGACCTCTTTCAGCGTGAACGCGGCGAGGTGCTTAGCCGCGGCATCGGGTTGACTTGCGTACATCTCCTTCATCTTTCGTAGCTGCCGTCTCACGGTGTGGAATATACGTATGTAGATAAAAATCATGAGGATCAGCGGAGTCAAAACACAGCCAAAGAAGTTGAAGTATACCATGTATTCCATGTCTATTACCTCCACGAAGTAGCACCTGGGCTCTGGGGGAGGTCCCAAGTTCCATCCCATCACCGGGACCAAACCGATGAAGAAGGCGAAGAACCATGTAGCGATGATGATCGCGATGCACCGCCTCGTTGACAACAGTCGGCGGTACTTCAGAGGAGAGGTGACGGCGAAGAAGCGGTCCATGGCTATGGCCAGCAAGCTGAAGATCGAGCTCTGGGTCATGATGATTATGAAGCAGTTCAACAATAAACACGCGTAAAAATCCCTCGGCAGACCGATGCTAGTGACCCAGGAGAACGGGATGGCAAAGAGTCCAACGCACAGGTCGGCGACAGCCAGCGACACGATGAAGTAATTGGTGACGCATCGCAGGTACTTGTTTCTGTACACCGCCCAGCAGACAAGCGCGTTCCCGCCGACGGCGAAAATGGCTATCGGAATCTCGACGGCTAAGTTGACGTAGAACTCGACGGAAAAACGTGCCGGCATGGCGACGACAAGTATTCCCGACGCTGTGGTCAGCGAATCACAGTCAAAGCATTCCCACAATTTGTAAATGACAGTTATTATTGATCATGTAGTTATGGCGATAACAACAGTATGACAAGAGAAATCCTTTTTACTGCATGTCAGCTTTATCCTGGCGCTGCGTCACCCGGTTAACAGTCAAATGTGAATGCACTGGCGTATTTTGTAAATGTAAACGTAAAATGTAAAAATTCTCAGGCAGTGATCTCAAATGGACGCTGTTGTCACATTTGGACGCGCTACTGTTGCGTCGAGTTCCGCCTTCAATACCAGTTTCTATACTTCAATTGCGTCCAATTAATGTGTATAATCCAGTGCTTAGCTATTTAACGTTACGCTCTGTTTAAGTTGACGTAAAACTGATTAAAATTCTTCGAATGGGGAGCAGTGTCGCCCTTCCTGGAATAGAAAACGTACAATCCACAGATTAAAATGTGACCGATATGAGAAAAGGGTTGATAATTCTTCGAAATTTAATATATGAAAGACTAGACGAATAATCCTGACCGTTTATGCTATCGCGCAGGGGTCAACTCCAATATTGATTCATTGAATATTATAAATTAATTTCGATAATTGAAGCCGAATGGGAAAGAAGTTGGCAACAAAATGGTAAAAATACATAAAAAAAATAATTAAGGCAAACGGAAGAAATGCTCACTGCAAATTGGTCTATGCTCACGTTGAAAGCTTGTTCGGTACCTTTCATGAAGCAATGTATACAATATACAGTCAACTTTCTGTGTTTGTCTCTGCCGTCCTTCAAATTTCCAAGGTTGTGAATCATCATATTATTTCACGAGACTCAGTCTGTAAAATTTGTACACCTCTATGGACACAAATTCCGGAAATCCGGCAAGAATATTCACCAGAAAGTTCAATCTTGATTTGATGAAAGGCCCGTGAACGAAGGGTTAAAACGCAGATGAACGAAACCTTACCGCAACCTGAGTTCCGTGGTTACCAAAGCGAGAAGAGCTGAAATGATATTACGTGCGATGAGTTGTGGGTTCCTCTAGCGTCGTCGATGAAAATAACTCTAGAGCCTCCCGCCTCGCCCTACAAAGGATAGTAGGGAATCAGCTGTCACCATGGCAATACCGGAAGTCCACTTGTCGCTACAAATTTGTTATGAAGAAAAGAACCAATGTGAGAATAGAGAGAAGAGTGACGTGTACGCAGACCTTGCTTTGTGTGATTGTCACGTGACACTGAACAGGCTGACGTTTCAATTGTTATTTTTTCGCGAAAAAGCGACGAGTTTGACTACAGACCCGGATGATGTTGACTGTCGTCCCTACATTTGACGATTCGTTTGACAATAGAATACTGTGATGAATATAATCCACTTTGAACTAATTTCACCGCTGCATGTACGTATATCCATATACGTGTATGCGTTTTGGTTTTGAATAATGTACGGGAAAGGATTGTAAAAGCCGACGGATCTACTGCGGAAGAGCAACTGCTTGTACAATATCGACCACAGCCCGATATCTCATTCGTCAGCAGCTTAGCGACAAATGTTTCGAATGAACTTTTTAAGGTTTCACAGATATATGATTACACTTGTAGGAAAGATAACCAAAGCATGGTGTGAAGAACGATAAATAACAGCCTTAACATATTACAAGTTAAAAAGAATACTTCTTCATTCATAGTTGAAAATGATCCACTTTCAGTTAAAATTTATCAATTATTCTTTCTCTTCCCCAATTCACATTTCCATCGCCTTCATGGTCCTCACACTTATTTTCACAGGGTCAATGGACGGGATGAAATTGAATCATTAATTGCCCTTTGGTAATAAGCATTGAGAAGGTTTAATACTAATAGGTTACCTGGATGAGAAACTAGGAGATGATTAGAGAGCAACCTCCAATGGCAAAGCTTTTCCATAAACTCTACACGTTGAATCAACACGTGACACGCGGTTTTATCTGCTTCCCAGGCTACTTTTAAAAAATGGGCAATAATAGCCGTAACTTCGAACATTTCGACATATCTTTATTCCAATGAATGAATAAATTTATTTCCTTCTTCTCGCCTCTGTATGTGCTGAAATACAAAGTACTCATTCCTACCTGTACATAGATCGTAAATATGGTGTCGTCGATTATTGTTGACGAAAATTCGGTTTGCAACAATAACGTTGCATATTGGACTCATAGGGACTGTATTACAATTCATTTAGTAAAACTGGGTATCTGGATATCATTTTAGGAGTACAAAAAGACACTGTTCTTTACAGAGATAAAAAAATATTGAGCAATACGACTTAAGTTACACTTAATGGAGCTTTAACTCTAGGTGCCTTTATTCAAAATAAAAATATCAGCATATAAGATCTTGTCAACGATTTTGAAAGGTCAACTGAAAGGCTTGGATATTTGATGTGATTTTGAACAGCCGTACGTAGGTGAGAAAACGGTGACCCAATTAAATTCGCTGACACTGAAAAATGTGGGGGAAAAATATAAAGACAAAGCAGTCATTTTGAAGTTTCTAATTTTGTCTGATGGTATTTTTGGTAAATGCTAACTGAAGCCAATCGCTAGAACTAAATGGAATATTATTGCAAACTTGCACACATGCAAAACTTTACACCCAGGCTTAACGCAAAATTCGCTCGCGGTTGATAAAGAGGGCGACCTACTTCAATTTTCGAGTTCAGCGTTTTGTCATTTGTTTGTAATGACATTATCGTCTTTGCAATAATTTCCATGAGGGACGGCGAGTTTAGTAAAACCGCACTTCGACAATGTTAAGATTTACGTAAAACGATTCAACATATTTGGACAATATATGAATCGTACATATGAATATTAAAAGACCTTTGAACAGAATGTATCGAAACTCAATGTCGAAGAAGACCAAAATTTTAAGTCATCTCCTACGGTTATTATAATTGTTTCTTAGCTGTAACATACTCTTAACACTTTTACGGAATACTGTTATAATCAGTTGGTTTGGGTTTTTTACATGTATTTTTGTTTTTTTTTATGTCTGGCAAAATCAGAACTCCAAACCTTTCTTTCAAAAATTTGATAATCCCATTCCAGAACCCCAGAGCAACGTAGTCTAGCTTGGTTTCACGTATTCCGAATAAGCTACCCTCTCCTCTTTTCTAAGCATAGAGCAAAAAAGAAGAGAGAGACAGGGACAAAGAAAGACAGGCAGACAGGAAGCTTCGTGTCAACTTGGATGTATTTTATATTGCATCTTTCATGTTCTATCACTGTAACAGTGTTTTTTAAGATAATTAAGAATGCAATAACTGACGTTGTGCCCAAGGCATAAAGGTTACACGAAAGCCTTGAAGACACGTGTCGTCTATATACTGAATATATATTGTTAGTGGTGAACTCAATTTAACGCGCCACATCAAATGGACGCCCTTGAACACTGTCAAAGTTAAAACACTATATGTTAGACAATCATATTAGCGCCAAAAGGGGGCCATGCCATCAATGAACAATTAGTCTTTACTGCATGGAGGACTGTCAATATTTAGTGATCGATCAACAATTTCACATTTTTACAAATTTTGATTGCATTGCTATTTCCAAAAGTTCACACTTTTTCAGTCCACCTTCATGTGAATTTTTTTGTTTTTCAAAAGGCGATATGACGTCAAATTTTCGCCGTCAGTTTTCGCCGTACAGACCCCCCGTATTTGACCGCCCCTTCCAATATCTTATGGTTGGCCCCTTTGTATTGCTGCAACGTGGACACGTGCTTTTTCTAGCAATTGGCGCTGAACTTGTTCAGAGTGAAGTACGCAACTGAAAACGTAATGGACAATAGTCTAAGATTCATCTCATTTAACGATCACTTCTACGACGCTGTTACCATGTACGAAACTATTAGTGTTGTATTAATCGAATCGCGTAAACTTCTGCGTCAATTGAAAATCGAGAGCTTACGACAGTTTTTAACGGTATAAAATGCCTTCAAGAGTGAAATGTAAGTTTGGAAGTATCGAGATAGCGTTTTACAGGGTAAGCATACAGTCTGAATCACTGGTTAGTACTACGTCAGAGCAGATTGCATTAGTCAGAATACACATTTCATGGTATCACATGCCCTACTGCATCTGAAAGGAGAAATTAACTTAAGGTTAACTACATTTTCTGTTTGAAGGCGGATACATAGATTATATGAACATATTCTTTTCGCATGGAAACAAATTTGCCTATCCAATAGCCATATGGCCATCATTTCTCCTCGTACGCTGTTTAGGGAAGATCAACATTGTTGACTACAAACGGAACTGACGGGTCTGAATCAAAGACAGAAAAGGCGTTGCGAACTTTCATTAGCCTTGTAAAGATAGATTGAATCATTGAGAACAATGTAGGCCTTTCTTAGATGTAGATCAATAACAATTATCAAACGTTACAATTTGATGAGGAAAGAAGGAGTCGTAATCATAATAAATAAACCAATTAACTTGTAGATCCATACACAAGGACGATGATAACGTTCCTTGTAACGACAAAGATGATACTGGAAAATGCTAGGATGTAGTTTTAAAAAGTGAGATGATTGACCATTTTCATAACTGAAGCACCATCAGCAAGAGGGCAGGTACTAAACATTCTATGAACGCTGTCTCATTGCCGGGGGTAATTCAAAGAATGGCGGAACAAGTATCAAGGAACAATTTCCGTTCTTTCAAATTTGTTCCAGAGTTAGTGCATATTTCACTGACGATGAGCTGGGGGCGGGGGTAGTACCACAAATCGGTTTATCCTTAGTGAGTGTGCTGTGAGTCATGTATACACGGTCGGATGAATACAAGTCGTTTTTCGGAGAAGAGAGATTTCTTTTCCACCGTGTAAACAAAAGATTATATACTTGCTCATAGCTTTGTCGTTATTATGTCTGCTACACATTTATATGGTGTAAATATTTGCAACTCTATATTTGATTTTAAAAACCCACAATTTATGTTGACCCGAGATAGTAATTGTATGAGACTGAATGAATATTGGAGAACATGGTTTCTATTGCACACATTCACGAAAGTGACCAATGTATCGATCATTTAAAGTCACTCATGAGGCCCTCATTAACAGTTGAAAATATCTAAATTTGTTTGCACACAAGCATGATACTATTTATTTATTTATTTATTTATGTATTCACTTACTTATCTATTTATTTACCGGTGGCACACAAGTGACGAGACCCACTATCTATCCGTTGTGCATCGAAATGAAGTATAATGAAAACAAACAACTTCGAAACAAAACTACTTGACGGCACAGTTAAAAACAAACAATATAAGCATCAAATATATTCCATAGGATAAAGCCCATCAACGAGAGGCCAAAGAAACTAGAAAAAACTGGCAATTTGAAAACACTTGAATACAGATCAACATCAAAACGACATACACTTATTGAAAGATTCATCGTCCGTGCGCGATGATTATTTAGAGGGATTGGCGCGGTGATTAGGTATTCCACAGAGATACATAAACAGAGTGGCAACGGGTATTGTTTAAGGCGTGAAGCGGTTACGTAACTCATCCATGTTCGCCTCGCCTCAGGTTGCTCTCGCCTTTCTTTTCCGAAGAGTGCCGACCCTGCATCCTTCGGTAATTTTCGGATTTTCGCCAATTGTTAAGCG
>LD347842.1:42699-54339 GCA_001465055.1 Ptychodera flava | reverse complement strand
TTCCTTTGCGTTCAAAATGCCCATGCGAGGGCGCTGTTTTTAAAAAGCGGCCACCTGATTGGTTAGATTTTCTTTTTCAATGGCAACCGTTGAAAAATTGGAACAGGTGACGGTATACCTTTAAAGTTCAAGTCTCCTCATTTTGATCTAGCTGTGTAATATGAAATCTCGAAATACCACATTGACAGGTCTTGTTAATGGCGTCAGCAGAGAGTATCGATCAGAGGCAAAACTGATGGAGACCTTCGAACGCACGGGAGTTACCTGAAATTCTCGTTTGCATGTATCGCAAACATGACGAAAATATAGGTTGGGACCACAAACACTCCGCATTGTTCCATGTTCGTAATGTGGCTTACGAGAAGAAATAGTTTATCGTGAAACCTGATGCTTTATAGCCAAATATGAATGTTTTACATGAATAGAACGTGAACAACATTATTCAGAAAGGTTAATGTGTTATACAGAAATGTTGAAAATAAAAATTATGCAAAGATGCCCTTGATAGTTAACATCATACATGTCACGACATTTGCAAATGATATGTTGCCGTGAGATGTAGATCCTTCTTAACGAGGGGGATTTTCAGCACTGCGATTGTCATTTTCTTTTCACTATGAAAATGGCGGCAGCAAGTGTTGTGAACAGAGCTCTGTGAATGGTCTGTTGCCATGTCTACCACACCGAGGGCATTCACAAACGCACAAAGCATGTTGCAAGCTGGGCATTTGCAACATTCTATGAAGTGATGCAAACGTTTTCATTTCTTTAAAATCTGTCTCACAGGGAATAATGAAATTTTCTATAACGGAGATACGTAAACTTCATGTTGTTCCTGGGAAAACTGAAAACATCTTTCTCCCTTTCAGATATTGGCAAAGTGTAGGTTCGCAACAACACAAAAATATTTAAGGAAAGTGTACTTTAAAGAAAGTTGTCTCGGAGTAAAATGAAAACCCTTCGACATTTAAGTTTTACATGGGCATTCTGATGTCCATTAGTTGTCGTGCAAATGCATGCATGCAGAGCGAAGGTAAGTTGATTTCAAATTGGTCCCAGGCGCACGTCCATCACAGAATCACAATATCCTCCAATTACAACTCAAAATTGTCCAAACAGGTATTTATAAAAACAAGGTTCGAATCTTGCTCAGGAAAAACAGTGTGATTACTGATATACTTACTGATGATTTCCCTGAAAATTGCACCAAAAATAATCGTCAGGATTGAAGGATTTATCATCAAAACGACGACAACACTGCTTCTGTCGCTGCCAGTGGTAAATGCAGTAGACTGAGGTTTTCAGTCGAAGCGCACGACACGGCGGCGGCAGTGGAGTTCGTGAGTCACGTGACTGACGAATGCGTCATCAACCCTGTCTACCAGGGGTCGTTCTGAAATGCTTGTCAGTATCGGTTTGCCAGAGTGATCATTTCACAATACACTTTGGAATTGACATATCATCTTACTTACGTTACTGATGCGTTTTCATGTGAAATCGTGAATACATTTTGCTCTCATATGAAACTATCCATACGGCTTTTCCTCTGTGGCTTTCTTCCCAGGCTTCCACCGTGGTTACTAGTAATGGAAGGCGAAGCTCTCATATTACGCTGTCACAAAGACATCTGAGAGAGAGAGAGAGAGAGAGAGAGAGAGAGAGAGAGAGAGAGAGAGAGATGTATTTCGTTCTTCGCAGAGCTTATAAAGATGCACATCGTTCGTTGTAAATCTGTAATTGTGTTTCCGAATCGCACATTATGTTTTTCGAATTTGATGGACTCACACCACGGGCGTTAGCCAACAGAACGAGCAACTTTTCGACTTTGTTTACAGAAAACTTCAGAAAAGCAGTATTTTTTGGGTTTATATAATACCTGCACTTTAACCTGCTGCCATTGTAGTGTTTACAATAAACAAGGTCGAAGGCTAACAGGATAAGGATTATCTTCGTAGTTTAGCATAGGTAACGAAGCAAGCGGAATTTGTAACTGGGGTTTACGCAACGTAAATTCGAGGCCCAGACCCGAAGCAGGAGACACAAGCAGAACTATGCAAAGACACGGTAGTCCCAAAGGCGTGATTCTAAAAACCAACTGTCAAAAGTTATGATGCTTACATACTTACGCCTATATTTAATAATTTACTTTGTGTTCACATTTGAATTCTCCTCCTTTCTAAATGACCTCCGCTTGGATAATAACCTTCGATGCTAGATGAGGGGGCCGTTATTATCACTGGTATATCGTTTTTTACCACAGACGACTGATGAATGAGCTGTCGTCCAATAGGAAAATGAGCACAAAAGTAATTGGAGCGCTTACATAAGAGCCGTGGTTTTTCAACTTGACTTTGTATTGCGAGACTCAAATTTTAAATAACTGGATGACTGAATGCTTAAATAAGATCGCCATATCAAAATATGAACACTATCAAACTTCATATGTATTTTTCAACACTTCTTCATACTCGCAATCAGCTTCCATATGTGCTGAATTGTCTAGTTATAACTGTCGTCAACTCAATATTCAGTAATAATCACAGACAAACATAGACAGACTGGTAACGCGGCATGCCTTTTGTTCCATGGTCGTCTCGGTAGACTATAGGCTTTTCACATTAAAATGAGCTTCAAAGGTATTAAACTTTTTGCAGGCTTTGTTTGTGGTTGATAATTGTACGAGATTATGCGAAAAATACGACGAGATGGCATCGTACTGCCAGTCGCGTAGCAACCATAGTTACTTTGTGAGCTCTCAGGCCAGAAACACTGCTTCACGCCAATCAAAACATAACACGCCAGCAGTTTCATAAACATGTCCTTCCTTGACGCACGTATAAAAGACGGTATGACTGACCGTAAACCATTGAGTAAAACCAGACAGTATCGATAAAAGACTTTCAAATTTGGTTCAAACACACTTATTATATATTCATAAAAATATGAGAGGAATTTTGAAAACGGTAAAACTCACTTTCCTGAAGCTCAAAACACTCCCGTTTTCGCCAGCACGTCAATTCCGCTCAGCACCACACGACAACAACAACACAAACTTTGTCGAACATACTTTCGTTGAACAATTGGTGAAAATCCGAAAATTACCGAAGGATGCATGTTCGGCACTCTTCGGAAAAGAGAGCCGAGAGCTTCATGAGGCGAGGCAAACATGGTTGCTTACGTGACCGCTTCACGCCTTAAACAATAGTCGTTACCATGGTAATAATGTAGTCAGCATTGATCAATCTATTTAAGTTAAAACGTCTCACGGCTACTTTGCATATATAAAATGTAAATCATGTTCAAACTAACGCAGTTCCAGTTCGATGTAAATGTTGAAAAAACCCCTTCAATACACATACATAGTACACATATACGTACACGTACACATAGATACATATTTACATAGATACATAGCACAAGATAGATACATAGATACATACGTACATACATATACATATATACCTACCTACCTACCTACCTACCTACCTACCTACCTACCTACCTACCTACCTATTTTCTTAAGTATACTGCTAATAGTCAGCCTGCAAGTATACGAGATGAAATGATAATTGCTTCTCTGAGGAAATACAAAAAGGAGAGAGAAAGTCGGTTTGCAAAAGGTTGTGATCATTCTTCCGTATCCACAAAATATCACTTCCAACTCTTCAGCAACTAGGTCAAATGTAGTCTATGTCTTTTTAACATTTACATGAATATACTCTTCGGTTCTCTAAAATAGAACAGTACATAAAAAGAAACGTCCTTGCTCCTTCAACGTCACTAGTAAGTGACCTGTTTTCTACAAAAAGGTGTACTGGCTATGTTTGAAGATGAAAAAGTAATGAGAAGGATAGATTTAGCTGGAATAATCGGTATCAGAAGCTTTCTTTACCACCACTAATGGAAGCCGCAAGGAATTTAGAACGAAGTGAAAAAAACATATAGATCTGATTCTACTTCTTGTACGAAGGAAGATTTGCTCAACTGTAACCCACAGCTGCATTATGACATAGTGTATTAGAACTGTGGAGTTCCATAATGAGTTCGGTGCTCACTACATATGTGTATTTTTGCGATGGCTGTTTAGCGTGCTCTCCATCAATATCTGGGATACGGGTACGTACAAGGCAAGCAACGTTGACATAGCACTAGCAAGGCAATTTGAGGAAAATTGATGCTTTCTGTTACGTGAAAACTGCGAACCAAAGAGATTTGACCCAGTTAGGCTAATCCCGTGATTTGACACACAGTGCTTATTTGGATCTGTTCTAGGTGTTTGTTCTTTCCATTGAAGATGTAGACTGGTATTAATTTGCAGTTGGATAAATCTGTCTAT
Organism: Ptychodera flava; assembly: GCA_001465055.1. NCBI lineage: Eukaryota > Metazoa > Hemichordata > Enteropneusta > Ptychoderidae > Ptychodera > Ptychodera flava. The sequence continues at coordinate 50,003 of LD347842.1, read as the reverse complement.
ATATATTGCATACTAACCCCCGCATTACTTAAACTTCTGAATAATAACTCTCCTGCTGACCCCTATTGAGGTACACAGGTGTTTATTGTCTTACTAAAAAGCTGAGACGGAACATAAGAAGGTTGTATTATATTCTATTTCAGGTACAATCTAAACCGTAGGGGACATACGAGTGCAACTTTCTAAAGAGGAATTTAAGAGCTTATTTGCCGACTATTAATTATTCCTTCAGTCTCTACAATCAATTTGCATATCGTCGTCTGCGCATTTGTTCTTCTTCGAAATCGCAGCAGGATTATTTATTCAAGCTTTGTAGCCTCCCACACATTTTTTTTGCCGCATTTTAGGTGCGGACTAGTTTTTATGATGGTGACTTTATCAAGTCAAGTGACTCATGAGGTGATTTTACGACTTCCTTTTGTGACAGTAACAGTACAAAAGAAAAGCGGGAATTGCGTTCCTTTATTACTCTATATATAAATTGATGTGAAGGCCGCTTTATCTATCTATCTATCTATCTATCTATCTATCTATCTATCTATCTATCTATCTATCTATCTATCTATCTATCTATCTATCTATTTGCCTGTCTGTCAACCTATCTATTAGTATTTGTCTTATCAGTCTGTCTGTCAGTCTCTGTCTGTCTTTCTATCTATCTGCCTGTATTTTAGTCTATCTTTGTGTGTCTCTGATTATCTTGTGTCACTTATATCACGCCTGGAATATTTATTTGCCATCGATAATGGAATGGTTTCTGAAATAATCAACCTGATAGGATAGAATGAAGCAGCAAACCCAGAGTTTTTCCCTCGCCAAAATTAACTGCGATTAGGATATTGGAAATGGAATTACAAAGCCGGTCAGAATTTGGGACATGATACATAACCATGGCATAGCATGTACATTCAAGAAAGGATGTCCTCGATTAAATTGATGAGTGAACCAAAATAATCACTCGTTCTAACTTTCCATAAGTGAAGTAGAAACCACATCCAGTTACTAAAAATAAGTAATCTCGTATTTCAAGTGGAGGAAGCGTCTGTCTTTCGCTTCTTAAGTGACTCTGATGAGCGTTAATGCTGTCCATTAGGAGTCGTGTCCTTTTTTCCATTTTCAACCTGAGTGCATGAGATAATGTGCACACTATAGTATGTTGGTTTACCTAGTATACACGGTGTCGGTATTCTGTCACAAAGGCAATCAATGCATTCTCTAAGTTTATTTAGTCAAGGTGATTTCCACCATGAATACCGATAATGAGTTACTGCTTTGAGCATTTTCGTGAAGTCTACTTTAATGTACTTTGTTTGCAAAATACTTAAAAATTGTTGAGTCTTTTTGTTATTGCGGTCCCGTCAACAGGAGCGCTTGCGCAGGATTTCTGGCCTAAAAATATTTTAATCACCAAGAAAAAACAACACGACACTCGGTGAATGCTTTCGCATCGTTCCTATTGCGGTGACATTTTTAGACATATCTTTGATTTGCCCTTTTCCTGTTCGAACTGTTACCCCTTGCACTCCCTCTCTGACAATTTGTCAATGCGAAAGTTTCGAATCGCATGCCAATTATTAATGAGTCACTAATAATGTTCAATAACACACACACAAGTGTCGCGTATGTACATCTGACAACGAGAGGGTTGCCGGGGGGGGTGGCAAATCACCTCTCTCTCGGGGGAGAAATCCCTCTTTTTATCTTTGTTGTCTATATGTCCCCCCCCCCCACCTGAATATGAACCGAATGATTTCGAGGTAAAAATCGCCATGATGTTCGATGTTGTTTGTGGCAGGTAGATACATTATGATGGATCACTTGATCACTGATAGAATCGTTCATGTTTCTTTGTAGATTAAAGACCACTTCCCATTTTGACTTGCAGATTGATATATGGCTGGTTCCGCATGTGGAGTGGCCTTACCTTTCTGAAACACCGCCATCACTTCTCGGTTGTCTTTACCGGAGGTCCATATATTTTTTTCTATGGATTCGACTTTGTTGAGTGAACCGGTACTTGTTGGTTGTCTATCTGTGCTGTATGTGTAGTCACATCGAGTTCGTTACTATGGAACGTATGACTATGATGTAGATTATGGCTTGGTGCTATTGTTCTGCTATTATTTTGCCTGTATTTTTTATTTCTAGAGGAACCTTAAACATTTACTTTTCTTGTTCTAAACTGCGCTTTTATCACCTACTTGTATATCAAGTGAGCCATTCAAATGAGTAATGCAGACAAATATGACCTCAACGAACCTTCCGGTCGGAAGGACATTAGCCATAAACGAAATACAAACGTTCATACAAGTACCTAGGTTGTGTTGACAAGCTATACACAACATTTTCGTTTCATTGCTTAGCAAGAGAGAGGACGAACAACATAATGTTAAAAGCTGTGTTTAACTTTAATGTTTGCCGTCGAAGTTATTTTCAGCTTAATTTTCTATGTTTGCAAGATACTAAAGTAACTTCTTGTTCTACTTCAATTTCATGTCGAAATATCCTCAGCAACTCAATTAAAAAATTAAATTAAAATAAAAAAAATCAGATTAACTTATAATAGATTTTCCATTATTTTGTCCCGTCGGCAAGACTTTTGTTTCTTGCTCTACTTTGAAAAAAAAAACATGTCTAAACGCCACGTGGTTTACTTTGTAAAAAAACAAAGTGTATGTACAGTGTACACTGTCCATGTTTATAATGTCCGATGTACTGTTTTTTGAAAGAATGGCAAATAAAATCCAATCTAACATACAAAAATATGTCACCGTCAGATACAGCCAAGTGTACCCGTTTACTGGGTCAAACATCATTTCTGTTGTGAAATATTTGACCACCCAGCAATAAACAAATTGCAGTATACTATATCATCTGTTTCCGTCTGTGTACAAGTTGACATTTATTGCTCTGGATCCGGATGAGCAAACATATTTGTATTTTGAGAGTTCAACATCAGAATAATGGCATTCTAGGTGGCCGAGATAGCAAATATACAAGTTAAACATCTAAGTTCCTATAGTTAATTAGTTTGACAGATATATGTCTAAATTCCATATCCCGAGAATGCTTATAAATTGACCAATGATGTGGCATTACTTTGACTACAGCGTCAAGATTGTGAAAAAACCGTTACCTGCTTTGACAAAATATCAGATTGAACATGTCCAAACCTTTCATGTAATGACGACTTTCAAAATATCAGTAAAATGTTTTAGGATAAACCAAAAAGGTAGTCACGGAGACCGCTACTACGTCTACGTATGAACCATGAATTTCCATGCAGGCACAGAACACAGCCTTGACAGGAATTCAGAAAAACATATCTCTTGTCTCAGGCATTGTTTACCAAGAAGAAGGCAAACTCAGATCATCACTTGATTATTCAAGAGGTATTTAGTAATGTCAAAACACACAAATATATAGTCTTTAAAAAGCATTCTACAAAGAATCTATCTTTTCCAGAATAAACTTTTGACTTTTAGACAAAACTGTGGTAACGAATAAATGTACATACTTTGTATATTGATAGTAATTTATATAGAAACTATACTGTACTTAACAGCTACTGAAGTAATGAGTTCACTTTGACGTTTACAGAGATGTTAGTGTTGATCTTTCTGATAAAATTTACAAGTATAAGTATGTACAAAAGCTTTCAAAGTTTTGTCAATGTCAACATATATGTGTCCTCGAAATAATTATACGTTGGCCACTCTGTTCACTCTGTTTTCGGACTTCAATTCAAGTCGAAGCTTCTGCCAGAAAATCCGTCTTCCCACCCTGTTATTTGGCCATTTCAGGTATCGTTTGGTCAACAGGATGTTACGCAGAACACGAGGCATTTTATCATCAGGAATTTCTTCAAGAAGAATCATGACGATGACATCTCGCTTGCCGTCAAACAAGTGGTTCTGTGCCATTCTCATTTCAAAATAACACCATTCACTTTCAGCAAAGTGTGATGAGAGTATGAGAAGGGTTTTGTGGCTCTTCTCTATGCTATCCAGAATGTTCTCAAAAATGTCGGTACCTGGTAGAAAGTCACGTTCGTGCAAACAGAGCCTAAAATCTGGTGGATCACCATCTTCAAGATTGGGACGTAATTGACCCATGACCCAGTCACGATCATGTTCATTGTACACGACGAAGGCGTCGTATTCATCATCGGGTTCATCGTCACTCTCATCGTCGTCTGCCAAGTGGTAACATCCACATCTCAATTTGATGAGGAACATTGCGAGCCGTAGATACCACCGAAAGCGCACCAGTAGAAGGATGGTCAGAACTGTTACGACGGTTACACATGTCAGAGACACTATGATAATAATGACCGTGTGACATTCATGGCCAAAATGCAAACTATATAGATATTCGCCATGCCTTTCCAGGGGTGTGTCACAGGCGATGTAATGTAGGTCATCTATTCTAACTTTCTTGTCGGTCCGTATCCAGTCCGCAAAGTCCGCAATGCTACAGGAACAGTCCAATAGGTCGGTGAAAAACATGAAAGTTTCCAAATTCGGAGCGGTCTCGAGTATTCTAGTATCAAAAGTATTCATTTGAAGGTTGTCCAAAATCAGTGTCTTAAGATGTGGGAGTGTGAATTTTGTGCGCGTTGCATAATTAACCTTTATGTTACTAGATTTTACAGTTATCTCTTCCAACAAAGGATGCCTTGCAAAATCAGCGAAGTCAAGTTCAGTTTTAGCTCCAGTCACATCCGCAATCCGTAGGATCCTCAGTGGAATCATTTGTGGAAGGGCGATGAGTCTACCTCGCTGGATATCCAAAATCTCGAGTCTGGTAAAATTTGCAATGCTCGCGTCGACCTCGTGTGTTTTCCACGGTAGGTGGTAATCGTTACCGATTTCAAGTGTCGTAATGGTTCGTACATCATGCAGATTTACGGCTGCTGGTTTGCTGTAACTGATGCTTAAGTCAGTCAGGTTTTTCAAGTATCTAAATGGGCGATTGGTTTCCTCCAGGAAGAGCAGAGCATTGAGTCGAAGCTTTAAAATTTTTAACGAAGGAAGAGCCGAGAACGTATCATTTGGTATGTCTAGTATGTAGTTTTTTGTCAAGTCCAATTCATAGAGGTTACTTAGGCCTCCGAAGCTGTCTCGGCTAATATTTAAGATTTCGTTGTTCTCGAGCACAAGTTTCACCAGATTTGGAACACCCTCAAAGGCGAAGGATGAAATCTCAGTCAGTTTATTGTATCCAAGGTCAAGATATTTCAAAGATTTCAGATGCTTCAGGGCTTCCTTGACTTGTTCAATATCAGATAGATGGTTGTTGTCCAACTTAAGTGTTGTCAAATCAGTCAGACCGTAAAATGTGTCCGGGGAAAGTATCCCCACTTTGTTGTCATGGAGATCGAGGAACTTTAAATAATGCAGACCAACGAATGAGTTGGCAGAAAGCGTTGTTATGTTATTTCTTGAGAAATATAATTCTTCCAGTTTTGTTCTGTTTAACGGTCTGAAAGTTGTCGGTCGAAGTTCAGAGAAATAATCTTCCCGCGTGCCTAATTCTTGAAGCTTTAGCACATATATGCTAGAGTTTTTCAAGCCTTGCAGTAATCTCTCTATTGACTCCGGAAAGAGTGGATTCCGGCTCAGATCCAGACTGACAACATGTGTCATGTTCGACAATATACCAGATTCTGCAGATTCTATCATGTTTTCTGAGAGATCGACATGTCTTATGAGGTTGTTTGGCAGCCGGAGTTTCTTCAGTAAGTGATCACTAATTTCACTCCCTCTAATTGATAAAATCTCTACAGATGGAATGTGAACAAAACTTGCCTCGTTGCAGTTTGAGAAGTCCAATTGGTCAACAAGAAGGGTTTGTACATTAACCAGTGTGTAGAGATAAGTGATGTCCATGCATGTCAAATAGTTGTAGCCTAGATTCAAAACACGCAGACTCAACAAATCATCAAATATCCCATTCGGAAGACTTGATATGTGATTGTTTCGGAGGTTTAACACCGACAAATTTGTCAGACCATTTAAAGATGTTTTGGACATTGACTGGATATTATTGTATTTCAAATTCAGTGATACTAAACTTGAAAGACCGTAGAAAATGTTACCTGGGATCACGCCCAGTTTGTTGTAACTCAGATCCAGCGTTTGCAAGTTGCGCAGAGTTCTGAAAGGCAAACCTTCGATTGTAGAAATTCCAGTGCTGTTCATCATGAGTATCATCAGCTGATCCAAGCCATCAAGGGATTGAGAACCCAGCGTATTGATGTCGTTGCCATCTAGTCGTAGTTCTCGCAGGTCGCTAAGTTTAGCGAAGGCTTTTGTTCCAAGCGATGATATCATGTTAATGCCGCTGAGGTCTAAGTGGGTAATCCAAAGCGGCCATGTCTTAGGCATGTTAGTAAGCCGGGTGCAGCGTACATGCGTAATGTTATACACCTTGCACTGCAACGGTATTTCATTCCTTTGGCCTAAAACGGATATTTGAACAACGACCGTAAGATACAGGAGAGCTGACAGTGTTTTCATCAGAGGCCAGCACCCGGCGAATTTGGATTGCTGTAACAACATTTTCTCCGGCCTGGAATTAGAAGAACTCAGTAATATAATCATGCCAGAAATTGCTAACGACTTCGAAATTTATGACATATATACTCGGCTGATGTGGGCTGGACAAACACGGTTATTTTTCACTGAGTTTTTGACAACGTCAACAACATGATAAAGTAGGGCTGTAGCCGTATCATATAGCTAAACTGGATTGACTGCATGAAAGAGCTCCCTTCAGCTGTCCACGTAGATGGAGAGACCGTGACCTATCTTTTGTAAGCGACGATATCATTGGATAAATTTTGCTTGACAGTATGGCATGTTTACTTATACATTTATCACGATAGAGTGACCGAATGACGGCGAGTATCAGCAGTCCCTTAATAATGTTTGAACGCCTTGAGTATAGTAGCCCCATGGAAACAGATATCATGTTCAGTACTTCTGTCAGAGTTTGAGAATAAGATAGGGACATTTTACATTCTGTTTGATTACAGAATACATCAGAATTAAAGGGACAAAGTCGGCCATTTTTCATGAATTTTGTTTGATACAATATACTACTTATATTGTTTGAAAGCTACTGAATGAATGGGTGACCATGCATATATTCGACCCCGGTTCTAGACACGATACATAAAACCAGCGCGAAAATGAATTACAACCATTTTCAGTAATAGAGCGCGAAGCCACTGCAGTGAACTGCAATAAAACTGCTCACACTAATTAGTTTCAGCTGTAGCCAGCTGGCAAAGTCGACAA
>LD347842.1:18556-35188 GCA_001465055.1 Ptychodera flava | reverse complement strand
TAGTAGCGTTTCATTTCATGAAATTTAGGTTGTACTATAGTATTCGGTAAAATATGTATCGAAATCTGCTCTCTGATTTACTCGACACGTATAAAGTGATCTACTTCTCTGTAATTGATCTGGTTCACTTCGGGTGATAATTGCCGAGTCAGATGGAAAGACATCGTGCAAATAGGCATGTACCTGCTGTTAGAACAGATTGTAAATATCTCATGAGGAAATCCTTTGATTCATAGCCTGGGCAAAGCTTTGTGTAATACGCTCATGAGCCAGTCCATCAGATCTTGAGATTGTCAGCCGTTCCCTGGACGAAGCAGAGCTCGTCAAAACTTTCTTCATTTAAAAGATAAGACATGGGTGGGGGTTGTTCATGACCTCAGGGAGACATGCAGTTACGACTGATTTTCATTAACACAACTGTGCCGTTTGGTGCATGCGTGCATCCCTCACGCAATGCTATATGTGTAGACATGGTGTAGGTGAATGCGCGTACATGTTCGGTTTTACAAATTCAGAGCTAGGAGTATCTGGACCTCTGCTAAAACAAAAATCAAAAAGCGATGTCAGGTGTTTCGAAAGGGTAAGCGCATCCTGTCCCACATGTAGCCCCCGACATGTATCAATTTGTAAGTAAAACAGGAAGTGGTAATAGTCTACGGAATGATGTTACTGTCATTACTTGTAGCCGGTTTTTCAGTCGGAATTTAAAATTCCATTTAGGCAAACATACACAAAGCATTTCTTACGTTCAATCGATTAAAACTATTAAGGCATCATTATCATTATTGTATTTCATTATACATATTTTTCTTTCACTTCATTCCTGTCTCTCATGAAAAAAGACCAGTGAAAAACTGGTATTCGGTGAGCAAAATTGAGGTTTTGGAAATTCCCTTTGATATCTGCGCATGTCTTAACAAAAATGTCAGGCCATGGACGTCTCCCGTCAATACAAAAAAGATCGTTGAAAATTTCTGTAGGAAAATTGCCGAATTAAAGATTATGATAAAAGTGGTGATTGAGACAAGTTTTCAGTTCCACTGTGTTTGAAACAAGTTTTCAGTTCCACTGTGTTCGGAACGGACTTTTGTTCTATAATTTAAAGATGAAAAGCCCTAAGCTCACTTGCTCCGACTGAAAGCGCAAGGTCGACGACCATTCATTCCACCAAGTATTCCCAAACGCGACTGTGGCGGATAAATTGTGCAATCACCATGGCGAGATCGCAATAGATTTCTAGGAGGCCGAACGATACCCTTCTGGCGACTTGAAAGTTGAACACGGAGACTTTTGCATACAGAAACGGTGACGAGTCTGGTGCTTTGCTCCAGTGGAAATGAATTTTTTTTTTGATTGATTGATTTATTTAGCACTTAAAAAATAACCATACAGTACAAACAAGAAAAAAGACAAAGACAGAAGTGCTGGGATAGCACAGAAAAGTTAAAAACCTATTTCCACTGTGGTCCCACGAAAAATAAAATCACAAGCAAATCGGCACGACAACAATTAATAAAAAATAAAATCATTTTGCTCACGTTGAATCATTGCTTCATAAAAATACTTCTTTAACTTTCTTTTAAACAGAGAATTTGAAGTAATACTCTGTATATTTCTTTGAACTAAGTTCCATTCAACACTAGCTGTATATACAAAACTTTTCTGATAAAACCGAGCCCCACCTTGAATAAAAATAGAAGAGGGTCCGGATCTCGTTCTATGGACATGACTGTTAAAAACAAAATTATCAGACAAATAATTCGGTGCTAATCCTAATGTAACTCTATGAACATGATTGAGTTTTATATATGTGACTCTGTGGCTAAGAGGTAGCCATCCCATTTGTTTGAAGTGAACCGATTCAAGGTGTGCTCTTGCTGACATACCAAGGGCAAACCGTATAACTTTATTTTGGGAAGTTTGAAGTTTTTGTTTGCTTTTTAAAGTCGAGGCACTATACCAGTAAGAGCTTGCATAATCAAAATGGCATTTTATCAAACAGTTAGCCAACAGTTTTCTCGTATGAAAATCTAAAAACTTCTTATTACGATACAAAAACTTGAGACGAGAGCATGTCTTTTTAAAAACCTTAGATGCTACTGTTTCACCAGACAAGGATTGATCCAAGTCAGTACCAAGGTATTGCACACACTGTTTTGCAGCGATGTTGACATCCCCACACAGAACCTGCATTTCCGAACACTGTTTTAATTTTCGACTAGCACCAAACAGGATAGAAATGAAACGAAATCCTGCTTCTTTACCAGACGGCGCCTACTTACGGCAGGTGCAACATTCGCAATTCACTCAGTCCATACCTCAAAAGAGCGCCCAAATTACTTTTAGCTATCACAAAAGCAGCGGGCTGTTAAATTGACATATTCTCCGCTGCCCCTGAAGACTAACAATACTAGTCTGCCTCTAGAAGGCGCAGAATCGACAGAAGGACATCCAAACCATCCAAACTAGACAAATAAAATGATCAAACTACTTCTTCGGTGATACACGGAAGGTACGCCAGAATATTAGCAAGATAATTTACGGCATGTAGTAAATATTAGTCTATAACTTAGAAACATTTTGCAGAAGTTTGCACCTTCAGCGACAATTAAGATCTCAAGCTAGTCAAACGGTTCTCTGCATTAATATATTTCCATATACCGTAGCAGAGATGTTTAAATCGTGTTTACCCATGGATAGTCAGCAGCACACACGAGGTTTTAGCGTTGCACTTTTTTCGACACCGAACGAAGGCAACGGTTGGTTCTTGCAAATATGGGTGACCAAACTGAAAGAGGGATGGGCAGAAACACCTAGACATTAGATTGAAAGGATTAATTTTCATTTTTGCGCTTCTTCTTTTACCGATGTTAGATTTTTTTGGGAGACTTCAACAAAAATTTACTCGCACTGATTCTTCGGGTCCTCTTATCATGGAATGAGTGCGCAGTATTAAGTCTGTGTTTCTTCTATGAGATATAGCGACAGTACAGTGAAAAGTCATTATACAAATCATGCTACAGCATTATTTGGGAAATTCATGTTGGAAAAAATTAAAATAATAACGTTCTTCACTGAAGAATAAAGTGTTTCCCTTCCTGCCCTTAGGACGTGATATAGGTGCAAAATATGGAAATTGGAAGTGCGCCATGAACTGCGTAAAGGAAGAGAGTTAGTCAGGGATTAAAGTACAGGTTCACGAAAATGGATATTCTTCAAGACAAAGTATTAAGACAGATGTATACCTTAAGGTAGTATGCGCCTTGAAAGTGAAAGACTTAAACTTTTGCTCTAACTATCCTCAAGGAATCTTTCAACCTCTTTCTTTCAAGAATAAAAACCGGAGGTCACCGTGCAAATTTTGGTACAAGAGAAACAAATTACCCAAAATTTACCGATAGTTGAAATTCAAAATGGCCGCCATCCCAATGTTAACTCTATTGAGAAAAATAAAATTTTCGAATTTCGAAAAATTAAGCCGATGAAAAGTTTTCTTTTACCAAGAGCTTTAAAATGAACCCCAGCCTGCAAGTGATAGATCAGAAAAGAATTGTAAAAGCTTGAGAGTCCGAATATCTGTCCCTGAGGTGCGATCTACCTTAAATCGACATTGGCGCCTCGTCTAAATCTAAACAAGGGTGATCATATCATTTAATGAGAAATGAAATTTATTCCCGTAGAGAAATTCTCTTAACATGAGAGAGACTACCTTAAATCGACATTGGCGCCTCGTCTAAATCTAAACAAGGGTGATCATATCATTTAATGAGAAATGAAATTTATTCCCGTAGAGAAATTCTCTTAACATGAGAGAGAGAGAGAGAGAGAGAGAGAGAGAGAGAGAGAGAGAGAGAGAGAGAGAGTCATAATTCTTTTGTGAAGCGATGTAATGTCCTTAAATACGAGAAAATCAGTCGATTTCTGGATCGTGTGTGAGAGTACGGTTTTATGTTTTCAGCAAAGAGATGAAAGTTTAATCTGTCAGATTGATATTCCGCCAATCGCAAAATGAATCCACAGGCAGAAACCTCTCCTCTATATCAACAGCAATGATGTATAGATAACACATCTTAAGAACCAAGATATCCGTGTTCGGTCACAATTGAATATAAATTCTCACCTAATCAATTGGCACAGGGTGCCTCATTTATTAAAATTTACCGCTTTAGGGTTGGGCACTGCAAAGCTTGTCAATCTGACATTTAGAGTTATTTTGATCGCCAGGATCAGTTTCCGTGGCGGCAGCTCTAAACCCTAGAGAGCTTACCTATTGTCAGTTAAAGATATTAATAATATATTACGAAAGATGATAGGAATGTACCATTAGATCGTTTGTCAGGGGAGGTCAGAATCAAGGCACGCGAAATTTGTGTCAGCGTCCTCAGATATGAAAATTCAGAATTGGTTGAGCATGCAAGCGCTTTCTTTTTTTGCTTTTTTTTCTTTCGAGGATTATCTGCCTTCGCCTCCACTCTTCCGAGTAATCTGAATATCTTTGATCATTTTGCAAGAGGAGCAAGGGTTTACATATGTTTGTCGCAATTATTGATCAGAAAAATTTCTATCAATGTCGGGTGATATCCACTGAACTGACTCCACTGACTAACCGTTGAACCTTCACTTGGCTGTGAGAAATGTTCTAATCTACCCAACGCATGATATAAGTAAGCTTACATTTTAGGGGTCGTCAATCATAATCATAATCTTCCCCTAAAATGAAACGCCTTAATGTCCTATATACGAAATTGCAGCAAAACTTGTTGTTTACTATATATGGAGAATAAAAACCTGTCTTTAAAGGCCATGTTTTTGCAAAATCTAAATCTAAATATATATATTAACTTCACGTTTACTCTTTTCCCATGTAGTCTATATTCTCTTTATCGGAGTTCAAATTGTTTTTTTTATTTGTTTTTACATTGACGTTACCTGTTGGGGTCTGTCCCCGTAAACTAATGAATTAGCTTGTCAGCTTTTCCATGTTTTATGATCGACGGCCCCCTAATCAATATGGAATATATAACTCAGATCTGAAGGACACGGTTCAATCAACATGATAGCCTGAGACATTACATGCAGCGCCTGTCAAACCGTGCACTCTTTGTCAGATTTTCCTGCCGACCTGTACAACAACTGCAACATGACAAGGAAGGGGTGAAAGGTCAGGGAAACCTGTTCTCTTTTTGATAGTCAGGTCACATCACGAGGCTTTGCACTTTTCTTGCAGACGCATGCAAAGAGACCATAATCAACCGTATACTGGCCGCTTCATTTTTTTCTTCATATGTTAATTAGACGAATGCCAATTCATCATCCCGCTGTGAGAACCTGCTTTCAGAGTGAAATCCCCGGATGGAAATCTTATTATTCAGTAATGGTTAGATTTTTCTTCAATTAAGTTCGATAAACGGACAATGAGCGGATATTGGAAGGTAGACTTTTGGCTTTTGAGGGGCTTTTCATACGTTGGCGTCTGTCGAACACGACAAAGCGGCGCTGTTAACAGACTTTCTTTACCACGCCACCGATGTAATTACTCCCCGCTGTATGAACACAAAAGAGTCGCTGGCTCACCGAGAGAATTCACTCGTTATGCGATCTTACTGCTTCCTGACCATATCCCGGTGATGTTGGGGAAAAGCGACCATTTATATGAAAATTAGTCCGACACTCTACGATTTGATAGTGAGAAAAGACTAAACAGCGAACTGAAGACGAAAATAGCAGTCTAGTACATGCAATTACGTCACACGCTTTCAGAACGAGGCCAATAGATTATTGTTGGATGTGGTCAGAAAGATTGAACGCAATTTATTGACATTTCCCGATTTGACGTTTTGGGAGTATGCAGAGCCTGCACACTTTCTCTAAGAATTTTAGTCACGTTAATATTCTTTTTCAAGAAGAAAGACTGCAACATTCAACAAGGCTTGCTCTGCTGGTTTTTTTCTTGGTGTCTGACCTCCTTAAGGTATAGTATGCGCCTCGAGAGTACAAGGCTCAAACTTTTGCCCAAAATTTCCTTCATGAAACTACCTACCATTCTCTCATCAAATCAAAAATAGAAATCAAGGGCCGCAGAGCAAAGCTTGGTACAAGAGAAACATATCACCGAACAATTAGCACTTTTTAAAACTCAAAATGGCCGCCACAAAAAATTGAAAACATTCTACCGTATTAAACTCAAAATCAGATGGTTGAATCAATAAATTATCACAGGCCAGTTGATTTTCATCCTGTTACCGCTCGGGGCAGATATTTGGACTCTCAAACTTTTACAGCCAGAGTACGTTTTGGTCAACAACTTGTAGGGCTCATTTTGAAGCTCGCGGAATAAATAAAGCTTTCATCGGCTTATTGTTTTTAAAAATCGAAAATTTGATTTTTCCCCATAGAGTTAACACAGGGATGGCGGCCATTTTGAATTTTAAGAGTCGGTAAATATTAGACAATTTGTTTCTCTAGTGCCAAATTTTGTTGGTGACCATTGATTTTTATTTTTGAATTCGAAATGTAATGGTTTAAAGTCTGCTTACTTTAAATTTGAGCAAAATTTTGAGTCTCTCAACTCCGAGGCGCGTACTAACTTTAATAATGATTGGGAGAGTTGACTGACATTCATGATAATCGTGTAGCATTCTTGTTTTAGTCTTCCTGGCTTAGATTTTTCCGCAGCAACGACCCTTACTCTATGGTATCTCACCTTTTCGTACAGTTGGACAAAACATCAGTGGCACGTCAATGCTGCACTCACGAACAAAGATTTCACGCGGGAGTCTTGCTTATACGCCGAGGCAGCGCCATCTTGAATCGAATGAGACGACCGCTTTGAGGAAGTCCCCATTTTTGTACAATAAGAAAACTAACAACAAACAAAAGAAAGTGAGGCTTTTGGACTAAACTGTCCAGGAAGATTGTACAATAAGGGCGAATTTCAAATCAATTCGTATGTGAAATCCATTCCGTCATGGCAGGGTGGATAGAATAGTTTGAGCGTATCATACATCGTTGGCCTGGTGAGTAATAAAATGTGTCCAGGAAATTTCGATCAAATTGCTATGGCGTTAACGATCAATTTGAGGCAATCGGAAAGTGACGTCAGCAATGTGCAAAAATAGTACAAGTCGCGCCGACACAAAACCTATGTATCGACATCACGGTGAATCGTGACCTCGTCAGATATATTTATAGTACTTAGGAATCAAACTCTATATCGGCTTAAGAACTACTCAACTGGACTTTGCTGACGAGATTAAATTTTAAATAAATAATATCGTATATTTTCCCTTCACAATCTTTGGAAGTGGCACTTCCCAGAACGATACCTTGCTGCATTGTTGGGCATGCGCATTAGTCTCAGGGCGATGACAAGGAATGCAGTGAGCAGTACTGGTCTAGGGCAAATATTCGAGCATTCTTCATCGTATCAAGGCAACTGGAGGGAATAATATTGATTTTCCATATCGGGGACATCGAAGGTATCATCGACTGATAAAGAGGCGCTCATCAAATATGCATTGCCTGGCCACTTCAAGTCAGTTTCTATGACATCATAGCATATATCATAAAACACAAGATGTTGATTTAAAATTTTGCTTGATCTTGTTGCTTTCTTATGCTAATGCAAAAATATAGTCGGATAATGTGGCCGACATCTGTAAGAAGCAAACGATCAGAAAATCTTTCACCAGCAACCGGCTTTGCCTGGATTGGATACTTAAATTCTGCTCCAGACATCTTTCAGAGCGCTTCCAAGGATATCCAATATATCCAGCTAGTATGGTCTACCCTTCAGTAAACTATTGCAACAAGAAGGCGTTTCGCGGTACGTTGAAATCCAATACTCATTTGAGATGTTCCCCATCATGCATATGTCATTGTGTATACCTGTGAATAAATATTAAAAAGAAAATAACAGTGGTTTCTCAGTTCCCGCGGGAATGTCTTCTGATGATTGAAGGCTTACTGTTCCCAGCATGTGATTGAACTCGTGTTTTGCCAAGAAACTGTAAGCCTGCATATAGCAAAACGATTTGATCTCTCAAAATTCCATGTGATCGTATTCACAGAATCGGTGAATACAGCGCGTATTAATGCTACGAAACATCAGCATTACCATTTTGCATGCTGAAGCCAGTCTGTTTACCCTCGAAGCTACAGACGGTGAAAGTATTTATCGAGGTCTGCAGAGATTACATACAGTCGTCGTGCAGTTATCGTAAACACAGGAGACGGTGAGTTACTTCCCTGCCGACCTCAAGAACCATGCACTACTTACGAACATCTTACCGCTAATCACAATTATGTAGACGACTGGACGACCGTTACTAGCCTAAGGACCGTCTCGCATTGCCACAGAAGTTCACAGAGCGAAATTCGCCTGGTTTCGGTGTTGTTGTTGTGTGTGTGTGTGTGTGTGTGTGGGGGGGGGGGGGCATTTCAAGCTAAGTTCGATCAGGGAACGCCCCTTTTACATTTATAATTGTATCTCTCAGCAAGATTTTTTTAATGGCAAAACTGCAAATTATTCCAGGCCAGAGTCAATCCATATCGATGGTTCTATGCCATTCGTGAACGTTTTTCAAAAACATGTCCATAATATTTTTGCATTCAAAGATTAATTTTCAGACGAAGAAATGTGATGCAGACTCATTATTCGCTGGAAAAATGACGTGACAGCGTAATAAAAGAAATTAAATAGCCAGACGCAGCGGAATTCAAAACCACCTCGGAGTCTTAAACTAAACACTCTCAGATAATGTGGCGATTCGAAACATTTCAAATGAACGACCTAACGGATTACAAGTTCGCAGATATGTGTAAAAGGAACACAGGCATTCTAGTAAGGGGAAAACATTAAATAAGAAATAATTTTTTGTTTATTAAAGTTCGTCCATTATTTCGTTAACTACTGTGCTTTCTCTTTGGCACAACCGCTTCGCACTTTTCGGTATATTGGTTTAGAGGGCCCACGGTGATCTAAGTGAAGTGAGTAAATGCGACAACTTGAGAACGACTCCAACACAAGGAGAGGCTTACTTTAGGTTGCTCCACGATTTCAAGATAGAATGCGATTTCTCTCCTCTGCAAAGTGTATGCAACCCTCAATGTTCTGACTTTTTTCGAATGATAATTTTGGATTCTGTCTCACCACGTTTCAGAAGATAACACACCCTACAATTAATTCTTGCAGATATCGAAAATTTTACAGGCGAATCCGGAAAACGGTACGTTTTTACGAAACCTGAAAAGTTAAAAAATTAAAATCAACAACTTTTGTTCTCTTTGTAGCGTACCTCAAGTCACGGTGGGCGCACTCGAGGAATATGCTGAACACGGGTTTCTACTCTGTAGTAAACATAATTTAATGAAAAAAAATCCACTGACCTACTCCCTTGTTAAATATTGGAAAAAGTTACTTGAAAAGATGAAAATGACAATCAAGGCTGAAGGTAGACTGAAAGATTCCGTCGCGTGCGGGCGCTCCGGCGCACTGCGACCTACGACCCTTTACCAAAAAAAAAGGTAAAGGGTCGTAGGTCGCAGTGCGCCGGAGCGCCCGCACGCGACGGAATCTTTCAGTCTAGGCTGAAGGAAGTTCATGAAGCAACTACTCACAGTACAGTTAATTTGTATCACGAGAAGTTGAAAAAGAGATTCATCAGAGTAACCACACGGAGGCAGAGTTACTATCAATCGGCATTTATCACTGAGATCCTCGAATTAACCGATGACAATATTAAAGTTGATTCTTTCTTTACCGATAGCCGGCTAGTATATGAAGTCCAAATAAAACAATTGAGATGAAATGCGGTTGTCCACTTTCGAGAAATTTGGTGTGTAGCTGCATCTCTCTCTCTCTCTCTCTCTCTCTCTCTCTCTCTCTCTGTGGCCTATTTTACCTGGCCAAATCTTAGGCATTTTTATAAATTTGAAAGCATTTTAAAACTTTTATTTATTTTGTCAATTGATTTTATTCGATTGAGATTCAATTTTGCTTGTCTGCATTCTACATGTAGTGGGTTCAGTTTGGGAACTGACTATTTAAATTATTGTAAATATCTTTACATTATTAATTCTTTTCAAAACGAGGCTAAACGTACGTTACAAAAAGTATTAACGCATAAAATCCGCTTCGAAGTGTTGGTATGGTGATAGAAATCAACAGAACATTGGGTTTTAGTGGCCAGGGCCGGTTATTTCACATTGGGCATAATATTGGTTAGAGCTTGTCGCTTGGTAATATCAATACGTTGAGGTCATAAGAGAGCTCATAGCCTAATTTTGATAAAAAAAACTATAAAGTATAGTAAAAATCCTTATTTACTTTATTTGGCAAGTTCCCAAAATGGTGCTATTTGTCAAGGAGGGGTAAAGATGGGTGCCTCTTGTTGTTGTAAGTTGATGGAAGTTTAGCTATTGCAATGACTGTTACCATACACTATAGCAGATGTTTAAACAAATCGTGTCAGCGCAGATTGAAAAGTTTAATACCTCAAGTCACTCCAAGTCGTTGACTGAGCCGGGATTGTCCCTCTCATTGCGAGATATAGGTCCGCGTTCATATGAATTTACGGTGAACTAATGTGACAGACAGCAGTATAGAGATCCCCAGTGAGTCGGCGAAAGTGTCCGCTGTAACTGCTGCAATCTGTGATGACGGTAGGTTATTGCATTTACAACGAATTTGATTTCTGTAGGAATGTTTTTAAAGTTCAAGAGCTTTGAACTTTGACCGGTACGTAAACAGTTAATGTGTATAGATAACAAAGGAGACCCATCTGCTGACCATGTACTCGTGCTATTTCGTCTGCACACCTATATTTGTAGGTTTGACCATGCAGGTAATATAGATATACTAATTACACAGCCGAACAACTTTAATTCTACGCCGAACGCCAGGCTACAGCACTGCCATTCGTAAAAACCCTGTTCCATGTATGCCTAATTTCAATTTCAATGCCCCCAGTATTTTGAACACCTCTGACATATACATGATTCGAAGTTAATAAGGGACAGTTTGTTCTTAATAATGTCCGTATTTCAATGTCGATTGTGCTCATTTTGTGGATTAATATAACGACCGTATCAATATCAGGAGATCTCCGCGTCACCAGTTGAAGGCCTGTGTCGCATGTTGATTCAACACGACCTATCCGTCTGGAAGTGTCCCCATAGTTTGAAAGGCTTTCACTGACAGACAGCAAATAAGTCGATTTTGAATCATTAGTCAATGGCAAGCAAAGATATCTCGAGAACTCGACAAGATCTTTTGAACAGAATTGAAATTCAAGGGGAAAGTGAGAGGTATTCTCACCGGCTCTCCTGCTGTCTCGACGTCGCATGAAAAAGAAAACTCCCGCTCACCAATGTTTTCCTCTCCCTACTCCCCATCGGTAAATATCCCCGCTAGCCCTTTCTCCATTACAATGACTGTCCTTCCTACCATAACATTTATTTTACCCTCCCTGTTGGCAAATCCCTGCCAACTACCGAATCTGATCTCATGCCTTCAATACAGCCATTCACAATCAGAGCGAATGGCGAAATTCATGTACTTTAACTGAAAATGATCATACCCCTGTTATTGCTTTCGGAACGGGGAGCGATGTACTAATTGAATGACATGTCGGTAGAATTATAGGGAATGGCTAATCATAGCGTAGACGATGTATGTCACGTCATCAAATTGATGTATTCTACATAATTTATGCATTATGCATGAGGATGACATTGATGGACGTACATATGGACCTAGATTAGTTCATTCATCTGAATCAGTTTGAAAATATCCATAAAAATGCATGGCGGAAGACAAAAGTTGATAAACATGATGTCTAAGATTTGGAGTTACACACTGTGCCTATGGAATGCTATAGGGGACGGTAATAGGTCTTATGTAATTTACTCTTGTATATTT
The DNA here is from genome assembly GCA_001465055.1 of Ptychodera flava. Classification (NCBI taxonomy): domain Eukaryota; kingdom Metazoa; phylum Hemichordata; class Enteropneusta; family Ptychoderidae; genus Ptychodera; species Ptychodera flava. The sequence goes on along the minus strand of LD347842.1, from coordinate 23,268 downwards.
TTGATAAACTTATACAGCTTCTGCCATTGAAAAATTAGAAATGCATTCGTTCCATATGAGTTATTTTATTGAACTAAAGTTTTGTCAGTATTATTTTTGTCGATGCTGTAGGGGCGACAATAACATTTTCATCGGCCAACGTTTTTTATCCATTTTCACAGAGTTATTCATAACGATGGCAAAATTAGACGTGTGATTTCTCTCAATTCCCAGTGTAGTCCAGTGGGAAAAGGGGTAATCTTACGAGAAGAGGTAAATTTGACTGACTTTGGAACTGTGACAATCCCTTTCACCATCGGCATCAACAGTGAGCCCTCTAGTGGCCAATAGATACATGTAATTTCCCTCCTTATTCAGTCAGTAGTGTGATTCTTCTTTCTTATCGTGAAACATTTTTATGTCAACAACTTGAACCTTGGTACAGAAATAAATAGTGAAATATATGAAAATAATATTGGCGTTGGGACATCACAATATATGGCAAATGAGTTTGGATTTGGTCGAACAAATACGGAAATAATATATCCTTCAGCATATGCAAAATGTCAATCATTGGCAGGATTATGTCTGCAGAAGTAAACATGTTCATAAAAACTCATGAATACTTGTCCTTAAACAGAAAAAGTCAAGTAGTTTACGTTAGATCAAAATTTTTGAGGGCAAACTTTTGGTGTCCGTATCTTTCAGAGACATACATGACATCAATCTGAAGAAAGATCATTTAATCACAACAGAAATATCTTGAAAAATAAAGTCTAATTTCGAATGACATATTAAACTTATAAGTGAGGGTTTTGCCTTAAAGGGACAAAGTCGGCCATTTTTCATGAATTTTGTTTGATACGAGATACTACTTACATTGTTTGTCATGAATGAATGAATGGGTGACCATGCATATATTCGACCCCAGTTTTAGACAAATTAAATAAAACCATCGTGAAAATGAATCAATGGTCACGACCATTAATTCATTTTCACGAAGGTTTCATGTATCGTGTCTACAACCGGAGTCGAATATGTGCATGGTCACCCATTTATTCATTCATGACAAACAATGTAAGTAGTATCTCGTATCAAACAAAATTCATGAAAAATGGCCGACTTTGTCCTTTTAAGATTACTGCGTACTTATCAATAAGAAATTTACGTTTTTTTACCCGAAATATGTACCTTTCCATCCTTCGAGTTGATTATTGCAGCCACAATGAACTCAAGTTTCTCTACATTTTAAAAAATATATTGAATAAGGCAAGGGGTTCATTACTTCTTTGATGAAAAATATTGCTTTGAAATAAAAAGTGTATCGGTAAAGTACAGTGCCACCTCATGTGTCAAATTAATCCATTCAAAAGTATATAATTGAAATCAGTATTGTTCATAAACATCGAATTGTATTACGCAAATATTGCCCGGTATTTCTGAAAATACTGCATCTGTTTGTATTATTTTAAAACAGACGTAACAGTTTTTATCGTCTCCAGGTGCACACAAACTCAGTGCCCAATATGTTAACAAATGGGAACCTTTCTTTCTGTTTGCACTGCAGGCGAATTCGGCATACTGATTGCCAAATGTAATTTTTATTACATATCATATGTAGAAAAGGGACTACTATTTCTATCACATATGATAATTTTTCATGCACTTTGTTACAAAGTATATATAGTGTGATTAGAATGTCGATTGAGAGTGGACATAGGCGACCGAAACACTCACAGATTGCACCTTCCTGCCATGCTATGTAGTGGGTTGTTACTTCTGCCATATCTTAACAAAAGACGCGGAAAAACACGTCATCAACAGGTCTTACCTACTGACCCATATTTGGTCCTTATCACTTAAATTGTTCATGTATGGTTCCTCCTTTTTCGAGATAAGCTGTTTAATTATGGAGGTGGAGAATCGTTATAACCGATAGATTGACGCATGCATACGTTACACTGTTTTTGCAGGCGAATCGTCAAAAGATCCAACCAGCCTTTGTCGCACTTCAAAGCAGAGTTTACTCTAATAGAAACTTGAATCTTACTTTATTTATCATATGCACACCTGTATATGCACATAGTCCATTTAAACTTTCAAATCAGGATGCAACAGGATGCAACATTTTTTGCAGCATTATGTGTTAGGGCACGAATGAGAATGCCAGCGAAAGACCCATGGCCTTTCAAACACCAATTTGTACTTCGTGGCTTTTAAATACTGCCTCTGTCTATCAACAATGAAGGCCCCATGAGTCTTGCATGTACACCTAGGGGGATTAACCGTCAGAGGGTCGTACGTAAAATAGTACTAAGCAATGAAACCGTAATGTGTTCTTACTTCTAAGAGTAGTGCATCTATTTTTCTCATATTCAAACAATCGCACCTGCTTTTTATCGTGGAACACCAAAATGTATGTTTTCGCGTCTAGCGTGGATGTCCCATGCACTGGGGAGTGGTTCCAACTCGGAGGGGCGGGTACGTACATTTATGGAGAATGTTTGCAAGATCTGGTCTAGCAAACCACTATAAAATCCATATGAACAACAAAATGTTCAAGGTATCTGAGTTGGTTGGTAGTTCCTTTATATTTGCGTACCCTCGTAATGTGCAATTGGCGGGAGGGCGGGGTTTGACTCAATTCGCCAGTTTGAGAAAAAGGTAAGTTAATAATAAAAGGTCAAACAGCTTTTAGGAAATTACAATGAAAACGTTGACAACGGAGCATCGTTAACTATAATATCTGTAACTGACATCCATAGTGATAGTGTCAATGAACCCTTTTTGTGCGCTTCAGAGATCTGTTTCTCTGAAATTTTGTGTTTCAAAAAGGATTAATATTTGCATTTAGATGTGTCCTCACCAGTCATTTCTTTACACAAGTCACAACTCAAATAGAAAACAGATAGGTTATTCAGTTGCTTGAAAGATTCTAAAGTATGTCATACTGTAATACAGCACACCATTTTGGCTGTTGAGATTCTTGAGATATATCAGCCAGCAAAAGCTAGCCAGAGGTATTACAGCCTTTCCTTCCGCAAGCTACTATGGAAACTTATTTTGACTGCTCCGTTGAAACAAAATGGGAGCGTGTACGGGCGAGTAAAGATATTAAATTTTCGCCAGTAGCGAGAACGTGTCGCAGGATGGCCCAAGGGTTACATTTTGTACAGATTTTGGAGTGGAAATGGTGTTCTCTGCTGGCATCTGAGGCGACATTTATCTGAGACTGAAGCAGTACTTTTGTTGTGTGTCTTAGACGTGGCTCACATACAACAAAACAAACAAACATGATTTTGTTTTGTTTGTATTATTTATGACACACTTATGGTTTTATTTGCAGTGAAGATTTAACATTTAATCTTAAATCACCTGCAGTCTGCTCATTTCATTGCTCATTTCCCATTCTTCATTACCACATATAGTTTCTGAAACTTATGACACAAAGTGAGTGATTGACAGAAATGTTGCAACAAATTAAATGCAAACCGTGCGCGATCATCGCGTCTCGCTGTCCCCAAATTTGATCAAAGCAGATATGCAGTATGGCGTCGGAAGGAAACAACTCCATTTTCTTTCGAATTTGCTCCACGAGTCCGTGAAAAAATGATTCAGAGGGTCCATCGAAGGACACTATCGGGCAACCCAACATAGAGAACCTGGAGAAGCGCAGTGAAATTGAACCCATGCCGGAATCCACGACGTATTGTCCTGTTGTCTTAAACAACGGGGGATCAGCGCCACGGTGTAGCCGTGAGCCGTGATGATGATGCGCCGGTCGGTAACGGTCGGCAACGCACATGCCTGTGACCGTGGATTCTAGTACGTAACAATAATCGATGGAAATAAAATACCCAGTCAAATAAACAGTTGGTTCTAAAAAAAATCAGTTCTAGCTCATTTTAAAAAAAATTAATCCAGAAAATGCGTCGGTATTGCTCTGAGAATAACTTGATTTGTTGAGAAGATCATACTCGTAGTGACGTTGGCAGCCAGCGCAGCGGCGGAAAACTAGCTTGCCAGACTCTCATGAACTTCGAACCGTCGATCAAAATCACATCTTTTCGGCGCTTTTCTCTCACAAATTCAGCGAAATTGAAGTTTTTCATACATAAACTAAATGTATTGTTGGAATCAAGTATAACTTTCGAACGGGCTTTCTTCGGGAAAAAGATATTCCATCGACAAGGTGCCCTGGCCGACGCCACATTTCCTTTTTGACGGCACGGTTAAAAATAACCTAAGATGACCGTCATACTAATCAAACCAATTACATTGCTCGTAACAAAGGCAACATCGTATAGGCGCGTCAATCAGCCAATCACACTATTTGACAAATAAAAGATCGGGCTAAAAAAGCCGCAAATGGGTATTTAGAAACAGTTTTGTGTTTGTGCAGTTCCATGCGGGGAAAGGGGTCGCGAAACTGCTAATCGTACGTGTGCCGTCTAACAGCTGGCAGTGCAATACCGAAATTAATAGGTCTATAAAAATCTAATTACGTTAAAAGTAGCCGGGTTATTTACCCGGCACCCGGCTTCTAAGGACAACACTGATAATTTATGCCTTGCCGAATCTCACATCAAAGAAGCCTTAGGACATGCTTTCATCGAAACCTTCGTTAACCGTTAAAAGTTCATGTTTAAAAATTGTACCTGTATACACAAGTTATATTTTTCATACTTCATTTTTATCTCCACGTATCGAATAAGTTTTGTTAGGCACAAAAA
>LD347842.1:0-16612 GCA_001465055.1 Ptychodera flava | reverse complement strand
CCGTCTATAACTGTTGGCTCCGGAGAAGATTTGCTCCTTCTGAAATCAATACACATGTCTTTTGTTTTACCAACATTCAATTGTAGAAATGATCTATTACACCATTAGATAAAATCATCTACTATGGGATCGTGGCCGGTCTCACAGTTATTCAATAAACTGACAATAGCCTAGTCGTCGGCAAACTTCAGAATATGTCTATTCAAGTGTTTGACTTCTACAGTCGTCAGTGTACAATATGTATAGCAGGGGAGATAAAACACAACCTTGAGGTGAACCCGTAGAAGTAAAACGCATTTTTGACATACACCTGTTGACCCTCACACACTGAGATCTATTTGTTAAAAAATCTAAAATCCACCCGACTAATTTAAAATGCAAATTGAAACGTGACATGAGTTTCTCGGCGAGCAGGTGCGGTTGAATGGTGTTGAATGCCGAGGAAAAGTCAACGAAAAGGATGCGTGCATGTGTTTTGTTGCGTTCAAGATGTTTGTAAATAAAATTTAGAAGGGTAAGGATGGCGTCTTCAACTCTCCGTCCTGACCTATATGCAAATTGTAAAGGGTCTAGCAAAAGTTGGGTTTTCTCCAGAATTTTGGCTTTGATTAACTTTTCAAATGATTTCATAGCAAGAGAAGAGATGGCAACTGGCCTGAAATCATTGAGAACATTCGGGACACTTTTCTTTGCAACAGGAACAATTACAGCCCGCTTCCAGAGCTTTGGGACTTTTTGGAGGTCAAGGGACTGCTGGAAAATACTTTGAAATATCTCACACAGCTGCCCTGCACAAAGTTTCAACACATGGCCAATAATATTATCGGGGCCTCGGCTTTTACGAATTTAGTCCGAAAGGTTGAAAGTCTCTTTACAAAATTGATGGCGCTAAATCTTTTAGGATCAACCCCTTACGGCGCACTGGAATCGGGTTATATCAGTTACCTTGAATTGACTTTAATCCGGATTGGTGAATATATCGCTTCGATTCTGCTGAAAATACATGTAAAATGGAATGCTATCCTAATACTTTCCTCCATCTTCATCACTTTCTAAAATCAGGCATTTATTCCACGATGCTACTGTAATCGGCTGTCGTCGTTCAAAAAAAAATGACTGGGCATACTTTCTGATGCAGCCGATGGTGTACACTGACCTCGTTAAGAGCTACGTTGCCGACAACGGAGTAAAGGTTTGCGTTGTTTGTCAACTCCAGAAATCTAGACCAATTACGTTTACTACTCGATGTCTTGTGATAAATCGCGAAGCATTGTTGTCCAATAATTACAATATTTCTCCTCCTAATTTATCAGGCGAAAATCCTGTTACAGCTGTCAAAATTTGCCGGATGGGGGCTTCTATTGATGAAAACAACAGGTTGATGTATACATGATATGGTGCAAACTTAATAAAATTCTATGCATTGAACTATGGCATTTATCAAATCATTCAACTATGGTAATTTTTATTTGATACGAATAGTGACGACACCTAAAAGCGTTGATAGATGTGGCTCATAGCTGTTACTTTGGCCTTTGTATGGTGATTATTTTGTTCAAACTATATTAATCAACATCCGACAATACGAATGCTTAGTCTAAACATGCAGGCTGCACTGATGTTTTGGGTATTCTATTACCTTTAAAAAACACCAGGGAATTCAATCGGCGCAACATTACAAGAAAATTTACAGAATAGTTTTTGGGCAATGATCGTTTTCGTACACATCTACAACATCTTGGTATATTTTCTACATAGATCCGACACTGATTCCAATTCGAACAACTGTACTGTCACTTACTCAAGTTACTGTTTTATGCTGCTTTTCTAGGTAAGCGCATATTGCATTGCATTTAAAAATGAATGAAGTAAACTACAAGCAGTATCGTCTTATGAATTAAAAGTTTATTGAGTTTGCACTGGCAGTTTCTCGTCTCGCCCCACAAGAGGTAGACCAGAAAAGAATTGTAAAAGTTTGAGTCTCAATTTCTGTCCCCTAGGTGCATTCTACCTTAATAGACGGACAGGAACACTGACACAATCACAATTTAGCATGCCTTGCATTTGCAGGACTCAATCGCAACAATAAGTTGCTTTGCTGAATTGCAGAAGTATATGCTATCGATTTAAGGTCAGCAAATTATTATAATGAGAATATGAATTTATTTTACCCGTTCTAGTCCATGTTAGTGATAAGAGGTTCACGATTAGAAAATACAACATATCTATTATCTTATGACGAACGGTTGTTTTTTCGTTTACATTCTACCTTGCAAAGCCTTGAGATTATTATAACAATATGATTTAAAATATGCGGTGATTACCGTTGCTCATATATCCAAACATAGCGTGTCATACCTATTTCCAAAATGAGTCAATCTTAACGCCTTAAAACTCCGGAAACCCCTTTCAGACTTTGCATTTTCTGCTTGTTTAAGTAATAAACTAGTTTAAATTGTTAGTTTTCTGATACCTTTCTCGTTCATTGTCCCGTCGATGATGTTTCGGTCGTAATGTTTTCGTTTTCTACTAACACACGGTGAACACTCGTACCATCCACTGTGTCTCTTCAATTCCCATTTGCTAAGTTAGCGGTTGCAGCCATTGCAATCATTATGTTCATTACATGTACAGTGACATCGGCTCCTGATGGGAAAGCTTTCCTGTCAGTTTATTGCGGCCCTGACTTAGCACAGAGTCTCAGCTTAACGTGTGTGCGACGCTTCTCTCGACGCGTCCGGAGGACTTAAGTTAGCTATGTCTGGGATTTATTTTCGATTTACTTGATATGTCTTTGTTTGTTTTTTTTTTGTTTTTTTTGTTTTTTTTGGGGGGGGTTTATGCATTATTGAAGGTGTTAGACTAAGGGGCTTTTCAAGGAATTGTAATTGTCGCGCCATATAATTTGAAGGGACACTCGGAGAAAAAACTGCAAAACACCGAGCTTAAGGATATTGCTAAAAGCTTTTCATCGTATACATGTCAAGCGGAAATCTTGCAGCGTGTTGGCTGAAGGACGGGAAAACTTATTCGTCGAGGTTTAGAAAAACGCTTGTCACGTGCCTATTATGCAAATGATGACTGTGTACTGTGCACGATCGGATTTTCCAAGATCATGGCTTTCAAAAAATGTATACTTTATTGTGGTTTAGGACTTCTATAACTGAGAAAAAAAAATACTCAGTGAGGAACACTTACCATGTTGTTATTTCAACTCATGGCCCGTGCAGGAGTTAATCACCTGTGCAAACTAAAACAGAACAAAATTTCTTGCAAAATGAATGACTTATAGAATAGAAATTTTTTCCGGATACTGAATCGTGGATCAAAAAATAACATTTAACTCCATAGGCCGACAAAATACTGGGGAAGGGACCATTGTACTTCAGGCAGAATCCTGATATGACGTATAAAAATTTAGAATAATGTTGCCACTAGATGGCGCCCTATCCCAAAAGTTGCGTTGGTTTTCTGGTAAAAACAGCCTGCGTGCAAGCAAGCATTTGCATGACCGTGTTACCGGTAGAACCTACCACTATACTGCATTTACGGCTATGTTGTTGCTTGGCAAGCCATGATTTCCGAAAAACGCTTTTGGAAATACTAAAACATTTGAGTGAAAGAAACTATCTTTCACCCTCAACAAAGTTTTGTCCAGCTTCTGAAATTATCATTTATCTGCAGTTACAGTCTGACTGGTGATTTTTAAAATTCCAAACTACAAGAAGCCTCGTCGTTCGTCCATAAGGCACTGCTAGTTTTCCCATGGTCGACCTGTTATGATAGTAGTAGTAGAGCCACTTTGTTTTGATATTTTCTATTGGGCAACATTCTTCCATATGTGGAGTTCTGACAATTAGTGGCAGTGTTTTAAAACAAAGTCTGTATTTACTTTGGCTAAAGCCAGGGGGTCTCTTTAATGGTTCCCCCGCCACACAAAAAGATATCGATGCTTAATGAGTGCAGCTCAAAACCCTGCTAGGACTATAAGACGGAAACTGACCCTTATTTAATGCGAATTCATACCCCAATTTTAGACCAAGTTGCTGAAAAATATTGGGCGCCACGTATACATAGTGGCAAGTAATGGAAGTACCCCCCACTGTAGTAGATCCCGCCAAGTCATATTTATGTACAACAAGACAGTTATTTCGCTTTGTCATAAAGTCGTTTACAATCCTAGGGCTTACAAAGTGTCGTCCTGCTAACTTTTTCACAAAATTGAGTGAACTCTGAGCTAATTGAACTATCAAATTGTATCAAACTATAAACGCTAGCCATGATCACTGCAAGTCAGCTTGGTACCATTTCGGTAAGGGAAACAGATTCCCCCTGATAGGTGGTTTGTAATCGTTTCTAATTGCCCTTCGACATTTTGTAATGAATCTAAAGTCATTATACTCTCGCATTTCATACTTGATGAAATAAAGCCCTTTGTCAATTTCCGGAATATATATTTAGTTATAACTCTTAAATCCAGGGTCTGAAGTATTTATTTAAGAACCTGCATAAAGCGGTATTTGACAAAAAGCATTTGGAATTTATAAATGCTTGGCTGTGCCATAGTGCAATCTCTACCATTCTAGTCAAATACAGTGATGAGGTGTATCTTGTTATATGTCTTTCTCCTTTCTTACTGTCAATTTAAAATCGCCGGAGGACACGATTTAGACATCGAATGTTCGTCGTTTGCGGACAGATGTTTCAGACCCGATGTTTGCTCTTATGTGACCATACTTCCACGCAATTTGGACGGTTCCTGTCAAACGCAGGGCGATTTCCGAGAGCAAACACAACAACTGACCCGTGATCAGGAACATTTCGAAAAAATGAAGAATCTGGTGAGAAATTTTGCAAGATTATTGGGAGGTAAGTACAACAACAAACAAATTTTCAATTTGCAAGACTTAAAACGTTTATCCAGAACATTCTTATCTCTTTCTATTGAAAACAATTTGCTGCTTCTGGTCTGGAGTTTGAACGTAGTTGCATGTCTGAATTATAGGTATTCTGAAATGCTAAACCAGATTTTGTCATATTCCTCTTGCTTGCTGCGTTTTCGTCGAGGAATGAGAAATTACTCTAAAGACAACCGTGGTTTTGTTATCCTGACATTGGGAGAATTCAGATGAAGTATGCTGAGGTTCTTTTCTATTTTCATTCGCCATTGCGGCAAGGAATGCTTGATTTTCAGGACACTTCACAGACAATTTTATGTCATTTCAGATGTATTAATCAAAACTCGAATGAACCTCTCCCGGAAAACATTAAATTACTGCCTACTGAGTTAACACACTTCTCGGCTTTATATGAACAAGGCCTGGCTTGAGGAATGAATCAGTATTGCTATTTTTATCATGACACATCTATACTATATAGCCATAATCCGACGATTAGTTACAGTAACATTGAAATAATAGTTTGATAGTCAGCGGACACCCAATGCACCTCATTCCTTATTTTAAGCTGTTGAAGTTTGACTTTAATGTTTATTGTGGATCTAGCACTTGGCGGTAATATTGGTGAATCGCTACTCAGGTCAGACTCAATGACATTCCCGTACTCCCTTCCGAGCCGAAAATGAACAATGTTCACTGCCTAGCGCAACAGAAGTAAACTATTAAACACAATATGTGTGTCACATAAGGCGACGTAGGGAAAATGGCGTTTGAAAATAGAAAACAAAATATTGGAAGATGTGGCAATAGTTGTACTCCACGCGATGTAAGTGCTATATTCCAGTCTTAAACGTGAATCATAATGTACAAAACGTAATATGAATCCCGGAAATTGAAATTTGTTCACAATGTTACCCGAATCATTAGCTTTTTGTTGAAGGACAGAACGATAACATTTTTTAAAATAGTTATAATGTTTCCTGTAATTTCAGTAATATCTTTGGTTGAAACCATTGGACAAAATAAAATTACCTTGTTTCATTTAATGTCAATTTCCTGATATATATTGTAACGCTATGAGTAGAAGGCCGTATTACACAAACATTCTCCTTTTCGTTCCAATTGCTCATTAAGGTAGAACATGCATTGGGGATAGATTGTCGGATTCTCATATTTCTGAGTTCTTTTCTGACCTTGGAAAAAAAAGAACTCTAACCTTCATTTTTCGGACAAACAAACACCCCCATAGGGTTTACACAGGAATAGCGGCCATTTTGAATTTCAAATATCGTAAAATGGTGGGTAATTTTTTGCGCTCGTTCCAAACTTTGTGACCCCGATTTTTATTGTTGATTTGACAAGAGAATGGTTAAAAGTTTCATTCAGGAAAGTTTGAACAAAAGTTTAAGTATTTCACTTTCGAGGCGCATACTACCTTAATGTCATTATTGATCTAAAATGGTGGAACTCTTTTTATTTGTAATCTGTGTTTTTGACACCGATGTGTTACGTGGACTCGCCACACTGCTCCTTCCAGCGTCCAGACACTATCAGACGTAGCATGTCTCTTGAGAAAATTTTCTCTCTGCCTATCAGCTCCTTCTCTGCATACGGCATACAGCCTCAGCCATCATTTGTCCTTGCCACGTTTCATTCATTCACTTTCCATTGTTCGCTGTGTTCAGACTGCCGTCAATTTTCCTTTCATTTGTAATAAACTCTGTTAGTTTTATCACAGTGCAGTTGTGGCGTGTTTCACAAATGGTGTTAGCCGTAAATCGTGTTAGGTTATGAAATGATTCAACATATTTTTCTAATGTGTGTTCAGGTTTTCAGTCATTTTAAAGGTATTAGCGGATGTTTGGATCTTTTAGTTTATGCCGACTTGGGTTAATCCTAACCGGCTAGATCCAAGATGCCCGTTGAAAACCGCCCCGAGCGACGATCGCGAGAGAGTACGTACTTTCTGAATTACCGCTTACATTTTACTAAATAGTGAAAATATTGCGCACAGTGACTAACCAAAAACACTCGACCTTAAATTTACAAAATCTTGAGAAACTTGACAAAACTAGATTGTAAAATGTTCATCAAATAAAGCTTTAAATCTCTGACATTGAAGGCGCAATAATAGCGAATTTGGTAAAACACCTATTTCTTTTATTCACATATTTTATCTTCTTGCTTTAACTTAGCTTTGTCTTATTGTACGATGAGATTGTGAACGCTTTATTCACTGCGTAAACTGGAAATGCGTGCCTTATCATATCGATTTTCACTGATTTTCGTGAAAAATGGCGACTTTTAATGTTTAACATTATTTTGTATATCCTTACTCACAGTAATCTAAAACAGTGAAATTCGTTTCTGTCTCTTGTTGATTTTCCGTGATCAGGCTCGATGAACTGATCTACGCAAAAGTTGATAGTTTTATGAAATGAAAAGGATTTCGAAAACGTCCTTGTCGGTTTCATGACTCAACTACATGGTGGATATATTGCGCTTATGCCATGTTCAAAGATGTAGCTGCTAATTAGGTAAACCTCTATGCTAGTGGAAGGCAATTATTGATGTCAGAGGTGTTTGCTCGAGATGAAGGGAAATACAGCTATTATATCATACCTTTACATGCGTACACTCATAATTAATGTAAATGTATAAAGTGCAATAAAGAAGAACTGTAACAGAAATGTTTGACGTGTACGTACACATTGACATAGGACGTTTGCGATGATTTAATCTGTTTTGTTAATTTCCCTCTTGAGCTCATCTAAACGCAATGTTAGTTTTATATGTATTTACCGCGAAGATCTCAATGTCACCTCCATTTTAAAGAACTGCCAGGAGTACCAGAGGACTTTACCGTGAGTGACGTTACTTCCAATAGTATGAAATTGGAGTGGGAACCACCAATAGTTGACAGCCAAGTTTCTGATGACGTGGATGGATATGTGCTCCATATAAATCCAGATGACAAGACGACTGAAACTTTGCGACTTTCATCCACAGAATACAACTTGGTTGGACTTGGTGAGAGTGAAAATACTTTCAGGGGAAATATTTTACGAACTATTGTGAGAGTGTGTACACAATGAGAAGATGATGCGAGAAGTAAAAGAGAAGAGAACGGTTTCTTGCTATGTGTGAGAATGCGAGAATTGCAATTTTCAGTGTAAAGCCTTGTGACATAAAATTATCGAAATTACTGAGAATAAATCTGAGAGCATTGCATTTCCTCTTTTGGTATTAAACTGAGAAGCCTACATTCGAGACTGAATTATATTTCTCGAGGATTCAGAACGAGAACTTCTGATTTCGGAAGGTTATGACGAGAATTCAATTACATTTCTCGCTAAATTCTCGCATTATCTTCATTCGGTAATTGTTGGTGCCCTTTGAACATTCTTACAAGTCATGAAGTGTATTTTCGTCTTGTGATTATCTAACCCTCTCCGACGTCATCGTCATCCTACTCCTTTTCACAGAGTATGTACAATGTTATTGAACTTGAACTGCACCACTGCATTTGGTAATGCGTGTGCGAATCTTTATGTTTATGGAAACTGAGTATGTCTGGTATACAACGTGCATATAGCTACCCTTGATAGCTGTCGACAAATAATCGAAATATATAGATTCAGGTAAATCTTGACTACAATGTTGATATTTTCACATGACTTCATTGTCAGTGTGTTTTCTTCGAAGTAATCGATTACACCACTCTACATATACCGTCACTTGTAGCCCCGGCTTCCAAGTATCACATCATCTTAGCGGCATACAACCAGTATGGAGAGGGAGATAGTGTGGCTCTACAGCAAATGACAGACTCACAAGGTATATATGATGTCTACATAGCGCATACCAGCACTGTTTACTCGTATCCCGCTGTATGCATTGGTAAAGTTGTCCACGGCCTTCCAACACAGAGAATTAGGGATATGCTAATCAAATATTTAAACATGGCCACAGTGTAATTTGGTTGATTTTTAGCGCCTCCAAATGAAAGATTTAAATTTTGTTCAAACTTTCCTTAAGCAAAAGATCAAAAATTGTCTTTCAAAATCAAGTGTAGAAATAGGAGCTAACGTTGCCAATTCTGGTACAAAGAAGCAAATTAGCTAAAATTTACAGATATTTGACATTTACAATGACCGACAACCCTGTGTTATTTCTATGGGGAAATAGAAAAAAAATTTAAATTACTGAGCAGGTGAAAATTTCAATAAGCTTCAAAATGAGTCCCTATGTTTCCTTTAGACACATTCTACTATAATGGATTCCATTACCATCAAAATTGACCAGAGCCACCGTTTCTACATTATTATTAGTGATTAGCAAACAAGGTTTACAGTCAACACACAACAAATTCCAAGACTGTTACTATTTAGAAATCTCAATCGGGTTTTTTGTAGCAGTACATGTACCAAATATCATAGAAATCCTTCGAGTTTTGGTTATTAAGTAGCGGGGGGTCAGAGCATGTTAACCTACGTTCACGCACGGGGAGACAAGAATACTACATATTCTGATTGTGTTGACGAGGCATTAAGTGGCAAACTGGCATTGCCTTGGCATAAGGCTGCTCATGATTATAGATTTTTATTGAACATATCTGCACGCGCCGTTTACTGTTTTATGTTGTTACAGCTTGCAGTCTGACAGTTAATATAATTTGCAGTATTTATCGTAATATCGGCAGCTGACTATTAAATTACGTTTCAGTCGTTCTTGCATGTGTAATAGCTGTAATCATTTACACGGAAGGGATATTTGTAATGTAAGCGAATTTTGAAAAGCTCTTGCCGCCCTCGTCCTTCCTCTTCAATTCTGTCGATGTTCTTAGTCTCTTGTACTTTGTCAACCATTATCTTCCAGCCCCAAGCGCTCCGACAATAAATAGAGTGACGTACACTTCACCCAGCTCGGCAGTGGTAACGTGGACTGAACCACAGCACCAGTACAACCAAGTAGATGGCTATACTATCTCATGGAGAGATATAAGTGTACCAGATGTCTGGTTTGAAAGTTCAGTGATCGGATCTTCAGATTACTTCGACTTGGAAAACGTGGTGTTTCAAGCACGCTATGAAGTCACAATCAAAGCTATTACAAACAGTTTAGTCAATGATGGCATTACCTTCGCGGGCCCAGCATCTGATCCAGTCTATTACGATCACGGTACGGAATTCTCTCGCTAAAAACGATAATGCGCGTTTACGGTATGAATTTCTCTCAAGAAGGTATTTTTCTCCAATGAAACAAGTGCACATCGAAACCAATCATGTCACCAAATACTTCAGAGTGACATAAAAGCTTTGGGTCGAATTAACTCAGACTAAACTTGTTCATTAACCTTGAACGTGTTAACTTACTTAATGACGTCAATTCTACTTTCAATGTTTCAGTACTGCCACCCCCACTCGACTTTTCCTCAAGGGATGTGTCTACAAGCGGTATGCGACTGACATGGAAACTACCGTATAGTAATGGCTCGATTCCCCGTGACATAGATGGATACAGGCTATACGTGTTCAAGGCCACCGACAGTCAGTATTTCATGACAAAGGATATAACTATACCTATTTCAACGAGGGGATACTACTTGAGTGGACTAGGTAAATAAGGATCAGACAAAATTTTTGTGCATTTTTGAGAATTTTTTTGTGTGTCTGTAATTGATATGAATGTGTTTCGTGTCTTCTGCAATCTTACTAAAACGACCAGTTATGAAAGTGCAAATTCAATGTCCTTGACTATCGAGGGACTGATGTAAAAATGGCAAAAGGAATATAAAATTTAGAACTTTAGTAATTGTAGTATGGTATGTACAGAAAACACAGAGTATGACATGACATGATATACGCACAATGTTATTCAGTAATAGCCGAACGTATTGATGTAATTACTTCTAGACCAAGCTACAATGTATAACGTGACCTTAGTACTCTATAACTTTTACGGAGAAGGCGACCCTGTAACACTTCAACAGGTGACAGGTATAGTATGAAGTTTTGCATCTTTCTATATAGCCTGACAATATTTTCTATTTGAAAGAAGTGACATCAAGGAAAAGGTGGACATGATGGTTTATTTTATTATTCTTTTATTGTAACTACATGCAAAATGCCAATATCTACATGCAAAATGACGAACAATTGAAAACAAAATAATGATGTTCTTGGCATTCAATTTTTTGAACTTCAAACGTTTATACACGTTCCTATTTTGACTTCAAAATGTAACCCCCGAGTTGACAAAATATAACCAGGAGCAGGAAAGAAAAACCTTGAAATTTAGTGAAAATGCAAATACTCCTTCGTTTGCATCGGGCTTAAAGTATCATGAGATACAATAATCTAAGGCAGGGACGCCTATCGACCGTGTTACTAATTATTGGTTTCAAATTACAGAAATAAACGAACATTGTCTATAATTGTAACGTCATCGTTTTTGCACTTTTAAGCCAAAGGGAGGAAGGAATTCATATTGGAAGTGAAAAGAGTGACCGCCTATAGTATGTTGTTGGAGTGGAATCTAAATCCAAACCGATTTGATGGATTCATACTACATGTCTACAATGCGGATACTGTATTGAATGTCACTCTGCCAATTAACGCAAGAGAATATCAAGTAACCGATCTCGGTAAGGATAATCATTTGAAAAAATATATCTTAGTTATTGGTAAAATAATCACACTGTTTTTCATTTGATTCAGTTAATCATCTATCATCTGTGTCTATCATATCCGCCTAAATTATCTTTGAAATTTATCAAGCGATATATACTATCGTGTAATTCATGGTCATAAGATCTGGCTGCTATGTTGGTTCGATAGAAAGATGTTTCACATAGAATTCCTTTTCATGTAAGTTTGACAAAGCATTTTTGAGTGATTCTTTAAACCATTCAAGTAATTTCCTTACTATCATTAAAGTCATGGTCAAGCAACTTTACCAAACTACGGCTTCAAATTTGAACTTAAGGGTGATCAAGCCACTAAATATTTTACCAACAATTTTCATTATTTTTCTCCACCAGTAAGACTTGTATATGTGAGGATGATATTACAACAAAAAATCAATATGTCACCAGATTAATTCGGCAGCTAGAAGGATTTGAAATACACAAACTTTTATCCAATTCGAATGGCAGAAATTATGAATCTCCCATAAGCGTTGCCCCACCCGATATATTTACTTTCAGTTCCTTTCTTGTTTTTTTACATGTGAACCACATTGAATCATAAATGAAAAGTTTTAGCTATTTTTTGAAAATGTGCATAAGAATTAAATTATCACAGTGACTTCTCATGCCTATCAAAACAACAGTTTAAGCTGTTGCAAATTTTAATGCAATGACCACGCCCCATCCATACTTTGTAGAATTATTTAGATTTCAAATACAACAATTTTGTTCATTTTTATATAAATTATTGTTCAGATATTGCACAATTTATTCATGAAATAATAATATGGGGTCACCAGCCTATTTATAATGCTACATCGCTTAACATCACCCGCTCCCCATATGTGAAATGGGGAAAATCACAATTTGATGAGAAATATGTCCTTTTCAAATTATTTTGTTTGGATTTGTCAATGCCTTGTAAATATATCAACATTCAAACATCTATAACTTACAACTCGAAGATCATATAATGATCATTCAATCATCACTAACAACATCAGCTTTCATGCTAAAAGCTCTGACAATAAGTTGTATGAATATAGTTTCCCATCAAAACCACGGTGTAAATTTTACATTGAGCACGGTCCCATACAGTGGACGCGCGCGTCGTAGAGTGTACGTCATATTGTTTTTCAGCTGTGATGACATAGCAAGGGACTCGATCAGCCTTCAAAAGCGCGAACGATTTAAAATGCAAACGGGCAATTTTCAAAGTATCTGCTTGAAGTAGAGCTGCTCAACGCAAATTCAAAGAGCCTGATCTGATACACCCGTCAAACTGTTAAATAGAGATTGCGCCATGACTCATTGCAGTGCATATGACCATAATTTTTAAGCATAAAACGATCGATGAAACTTAAGTTGCGATGTTACACTAACATGATACTTTTTAGATACATTTTTTTGGCTGCAATGCGAGCTTTAGAGTGCCCACTGGCGAGATATTAAGACCCTGTATCGACACAGCGACATGGCCTGAGGCAACCTGACAACCATTAAGTTCGGCACTTTTCCAAATGCACTTCAAATTGAAGTTTAATTGATATTGCCACATTAAAAACCTCCTACTGTACAGTATACATCAAATGTACAAAATGTTACTTATATTGTCATAATATAGGTATCATATCGAGAGCAAATGTGAGCCCTGTTGTAAGAGCGATTTCACGGCGCCAGCTAGACTTGACCAATCGTTGTTAGACTTTCAGCAATTGCAATTAATTTTGAAATATCTAATACATCTTAACGACCAGCTGCCATAATTTCTGCAGTATCACGACATATCATGTCGTGTGTTGTTCGAAAAAGGGTCGATTAATGGGCAAAAGTATATATTTATATGTATTGTGCGCAGCTGACCTGGGCCAATTATACTTCACCATCAATTCCACTTTTCTTCGTTTCCCCCTTTCGTTTTACTCAATTTGCAAATATTAGCACATTCTTGTTTAAACGTTTAGGTCAACCGAAGTAGATTGTTTGTTGTACGTCCACTAAAATCTTACTTCAAAGTTTTGGTCAACCTTAGTAGATTCTTTGTTGTACGTCCACTAAAATCTTACTTTAAAGTTTTGGTCAACCTAAGTACATTCTTTGTTGTACGTCCACTAAACTCGTATACTCGAACAGTCCACAATTTTTAAACTTGGCACTCTGGGGCCAGCCGGATTGAATACATATTTTAATGCGTTCGATCGTTCGGTCGCCTGATTGGTTGTTTTAATTTTTTGTGTCTGCACGTTCTCTAGCGAGTTTTAGTACTGACGAAGGGTTGAACCCGAAACGTCTGTGTGTTTTAGTCTCTGCGATTTGCAAGTGTTTTAATTCCCACTGGTCGGTCAGTATTTTACTGTATTTGTTTCAAATATTGCAGTTGTTATTCTCTGCTTTTTAACAAGCATTGTATCTCCCGCTGGTCGGTCTGTTTTAACTGTATTAATTTTCACTTGTTTTATCCCTCTCTTGAGGTCGTTTGTAAAATGCTTGATACACGTTCAGTATATTTACTTATAATGACGTACATTGAACAAAATATTGACTGCATGCGTATCATATATCTTTGTATATGGAACATTCCAATACGTTGATATGCGTAGCGTATATCTATGCAGATCATGAGTATACGTAAGTCAGATCTTTGCACACCAAGTGTACACTGCAGTTCTGCATTTTATATACGTACGTGTATAAGTAACATATTTAACACATGTACAGAATCAGTATATGTGTATATATTGTTTTATATCAAGCATTTTGTCCAGTGGTATCAGAAAATAATTGTAAAAGTTTGAGAGTCCGAATAGCTGTTTGCGAGGCGCTTTCTACTTTAAATAACACGTTGAGAAGACGTCACAAAAATTCCGAATGACCATACTTTCCTTAAAATTTAGGCTCACATATTTCATGTACGTGATACATCTGTCATGAATCTATAATTTGCACCGGTTACTGTAAATCTTCATTCTAGTAAATCGCCAAATTTCAACATTTCGCCACTTGGGCTTGAATTCCCACGATTTACCGGAGGTGTAATTCTTCAAAATTGGCAGCAAATTACATTTTCAAGATTTTCTGTTTAAATGCAATGGCAGTGCCATTCCAGGCACCCGCGTGTCTCATGAATTCCTATGATTATGCATTGAATTTCTCACGCAAGGTTGGACAATAGAAAGACAATGTAGTCGAACTTTTATCAGAACTGTAGCTGTTAAGTATTGCTTTTCATATTTTCACGGCTTGGATTTAAAACAATCATGATGGTGTTATGACATGTCTCATGCACACTACGTATTAATCATTGTGAAACTAGCGTTGGCAAGTTTTCTTGTCGACAAAGTATTGTAAATTTTGAAAGTCTGACTTTGGGGGCCTTGGAGTGAGTATATCTCCAGGCTCTCGGAGCTAAGAGTTGCCCCAGGCAGCCATAAGGCCGACCTGGAGAAATAAAGTTTCGAGCGCAACGTTAATTCCTGTGTCGCCTGATCTATATATTTACCCCATCTACGCGTACTGTGGTCTGAAGTTCCCCTTAATCCTGATTCAGAACAGGATGGACACTTCTTTACAATTTGATACATCGTTGTCATATAGATGTGCAAAATAAACGCAAAAGAATACATACACACTCTTATCGATATAACGATGGAGCTATCTGTGCTTTGCAGAGCCAGCTACCTCCTATATAGTGGATTTGATAGCCTTCGGTGAGGATGATGAAAGGAAATCAGCAACAAAGATCGAAATTACAGATTCTGAAGGTATAGTGTATTGTAATTAAACCAACCATGATAATCTCTTTCTTGACTTAGAGAAACCATAAGGTAGGAACACGATTGGAATTGGGATAATTGGATGGTGAAGTAGTGCCGATTTAATCTGCAAATATCAGCTCATCTGCTTTTCTGTTTAAGTTACACACTCGTTATCATGAGTAATTTGTAATATATATTGAAAGATTCAGCTATATGTCACCTAACCATTTTGAGACATTTCAAAAAAAATAAAGATCCAATTATCCCAAATTAGTTCCAATCGTGTCTAGTGTGAAAGACAACCTGTTTTGTCACTCTAACGTAAGACAGCGTACAAGCCAAACTACAAAAATTATATACGTGTCCAGATTTCCGTGATTTGAGTACAACTGAATGGCTTATTGTGTTAAACATACTGATATTATTAACCGATGATTTCCTTTAACCGATGTTTCTGCTTACTAGTTGTGTTCACATGTTGTTTACTGTGTACCGAGCACGGGATTTCATTATTCCGTGAAATATAAATTTCGCTTTAAAGTAACTGAGAGTATCTCCCTCATGCACAAAAAAAATCAATTGAATATTCTGTTACCGTTTGTTTAATATTCTCTATAATCGATTATTTCAGTCCCAGGTGTGCCAAGAGATGTCCGTGTGTGGTTTATGGATCAAAACTCGGCTATGGTAACCTGGACTGTCCCTTTGAGCGAGGGACATGAAGACCATGTTTACACTGTGTCATACAGATGGACTGGTGACCCGGATGTGAGGCAGGAAATTTCAGGGACACCAAATTTGATTATTGAAAACCTCAACTACGGCGCACAATATGAAATAACAGTAAAAGACAGAGTGTATAACTTTCCATATGGCACCACATACGAAAGCCCAGCATCGGCTCCAGTTGAGTATGTTCATGAAATACCATATTTGTAACAATGGGCACAATACTGTATCATGAGTGAAGTCTTTTAACGAAATATTACATCTCCGGATAATAGTACAAGACGAAGTTTACAGTGCAGTAAGGCCGACGAAAGAAAGGTGAACGAGCAACAAAAATGCATACGTTCTTGACGTATTACAAAGATCATGGTACAGGTTGCTCGACTTGTATTTCTGCTCTTTCTTCTTCTTTTTCATCTGTAATGTTTCATTGACCTAAAACTCAAAAACCTGTCTTTCGTGAACAGTCTAAGAGCCCAAAAATGAGTCGACATACTAATAGAAAGAATGACAAACACAGTATATCAATCAAAAAAACATGA